>PYUH01000177.1:748381-763339 GCA_016808085.1 Suaeda aralocaspica | reverse complement strand
TTTTTTTTTTTGTAAATTTGTAGTATCAAATATACTGTAATTCCTTTTAATTTTTAATCGTAATTTCTGCCATTTTCGTAAGCAAAAAGAATAATGACATATTATTGCATTTAATTATGATTTATGAAATCTCCAATTTCTTTACTGTAATGTGTAATTTTTGTTGTTTAATTTTCATATTTTTATTTTGTTTTTATGTAATATAAATTTATCATTTCATATTTAGTTGCACCATTGTTATACAAATGAAATTCCGAAATTTTTGCTGTAAATTTCATGTTTTCAATCATAGTTACTTAATATATAGTATGAATATGTTCCTCGATTTTGCTAGCAATTCTTGATTTTTTTTGTTTCATATTTTCATAATCTTCAAATATCAATAATGTGGTTCTTTTTTTTAATTATTGTTTAATTACATCATATGAACAATTGAACACACTTATTATTTTAATTATTGTTAAGCATATATATATATATATATATGCTTAATTTGACTTTGCTTTGGTGTTTTTATTGTTTACAATGTTACTAATTTGAAGGCTAAGATATGTTATGGTGGTTTTACAGTTGCTAGTAGCAAGACAAACAATTTATTAGAAGCATGTTGATTGTTTTTATAGTTGGTACAAACATATGTATTTGTGTAATTTCTTTTGTCGTATCGTGTTGCAGTAAGATCTCGTTGTATGTTTTGGGTGCAAGCATGTTGTGTGAATAGTCACTCTGTTGACAAATTAGAAGCAATTTTCTTTAGTGATGATGTATCCTGGTTGAATTTTTTAAAGGGAGTTTCCTGGTTTAACTGAGTGTTTGAGTGACTGAGTGTAAGTGAGTGTGTGAGTCACCGAGTGAGGGTGATTGTGTGAGCAACAGAGCGTGTGATTAACTGACTGAGACTGAGTGTAAGTTTTCATGAAGTCATTACAAGTTTTCATAAGAAATAAATCCTTTGACAAGTGATAGTTGTTTGGCTTGGTTCTATTTTCGTGGTCTTGTTTCTCTGTTTCCCCCTTTCTTAACTTCCTTGTTGCAATAAAATAAAAAGTAAATTATAGATTTCATACAAAATTCTGTATAAGATTTGTTTACTATTAATAAAAAATTTGTTCATAATCGATTAGTCATGTGGCAGTAGAACAAACCTTTAGTTATATGTTCTTATTCTTGTCACATGATAAAATAATGTTTTACAAAAATATAGTAAGGAGTATCTTTATTGCTAGGTTAAAATAATGGCCTACACAACCTACTAATCATAGTGCGTTTTCTAATTTTTTTTTTTTTTAGAATACGGAGCAAAATCACATGTATATTATTGTGACTGTACTATTTTGTTGTTTTGTATGCAATATTTTGGATAAGTGAGGGAATGTTTGGATGTAATGCTTGAATGAATGAATTAGATTTTGAATCTATGAAAGAATGGTTTAATGAGTATGTTAATGGATGCTTGAATGAAATATTTCGATGAGATTGAGCTTATGACTGATGTTTATTGATTTAGATGAGATTGAGCTTATGATTGATGTTTATTGATTTGTGGTCTGATGTGTTGCTTCTTACTTGATTCCCTTATGGTCAGACAATTGCATCTCTTATGGTGATGCAATTGTTGAATGATGATCGAGTCCCTTATAGTCCGACAATTGCTTGATAAAAAATGAGTCCTTTTTCATAAGACACTAATTATTTCCAAATGATGAAGGGACTCAAGTGATGACCATGGTCAACATCATTGAGGTTTGAGTTGCTCCAGGCTTAAAAACCTGTTGAAGTAGCCTAACTCGAATGGTGGGTGATCGTAACCACTTCCATGATGGAGATTATGTATATAAACATAAATATATATAGTCTATTGCTATGTTGTTGTGGCTGCGGTTGTGTTCTTGTGGCTATTGCTGTGATGTTGGTTGAATGATGAATATTTGAATGCTTGTGAATGAATTTTTCTTGAATGATTGAACAAAAGAATGGTTGAATGAGTAATGGATGCTTGAATGAGATATTTAGATGAGATTGAGGTTATGATTACTTCTATGAATGAATGAATGGGTTTATTCATGAATGGTAATGCTTGAACGAATGAATAAGAATAGGAATGGTTGAATGAATGTATAGATATGGTTGAATGAATGAATTATGGTATAATTTATACATTTTTTTTTCTGTTGCTCTCTTTGCTCTTCTCTTTATCTCTCTTTGCTCTTCTCTTTATCTGATAGCCCGCCACTGCGTTGCTGCTGCTGGTGTATGTGCCGCTGCTGTAATGCTGCTGCTACTGGTTCTCGGACCGCGCTGCTGTATGCTTTACTTCTCCAATCACTCACCAACAAGTCCATCACCAATCTTGTTTAAGTTAAATTTCAAATGTATTCTTGCGATAGAAGTGTATTTTTTGGTGATAGAAGTGTAATTCAAATGAAAATAATTGATTCTATGTATGTATAACATTTCAGCTTCTAATTTTGCTTTAAAATGCAAAAAAAAAAAAATTATTTTTTTGGGTGCTTATTTGCTGCGGTTATTCACAAAACCGCAACAAATAAGTGTTTTTTTTTGGTGGCAAACTGCATTATTTGCTGCGGTTTTACAAAGAACCGCAGCAAATAATCATGTTTCCCTCCAATTTCTGGTGTGTTATTTGCTGCGGTTACCTGAATAACCATAGCAAATAACCCAATTTTTTTTCATCATTTTCTGCTGCTATAAGTGTTGCGGTTCAAAACCGCAGCAAATACCCGGGAAAAAACCACAGCAAAATGCATTTTTTGTACTAGTGGTTCCTGTAGACTAAGCATTATTAACAAGTAAACTAGTTCACAACTAACTGACAACAGTTTAAGAAAGAGTTTGCTAAGTTAACAGGGCAAATACTAATTAGACACAGAGCTCTTACACTTAAACATGTATTCCCAATAAGAACATCAGTAAGTTCATCAGACTTGTTTTCAAGCAAACAAGCCGTTGGGATGATAAGAAGTGAAATGCTTTGAATACATTTCCTTCCAGACCTTATAGGTCTATGACCACTAGCAAGATTATCAATCTTGCTTATAGTTGCTGCAACACACACAGGTTAGTAATATTCATTTAACTTGCTCCCCCCTGAATTAGGTACAAGAGATCAACACTTCACCCTGCTTCCCCCTTTTGCCATCATTAAAACAGTCAAAACATAAAATCAGTGAAACCAATAACTAAAGTCAATCAGCAGTCAAACTACTAATCATATAAAGTCTTAGCTAAATAGGTATTTCAAACAACATTCTAGGGATGCTGATTCTACCAATTTTTCCTACGAAAGTGCCAAACCTACTTGTCCTGAAACTTATTACAAACCAGTAGCAAACCAAATTACATAATAACAATGTTTTTGAAAAGAAAAGGGGATACCACAATAAGAATTCAATAAAGCAGGGGGTTAGCAGCAAGAGGATAAAATAAGAGGAATGCAAAGAGATCAATCAGCTCTAGAGTCTTGTTAAGTCTCATCATCTTCTTTTTCCTCTGAAGCACTGGTAGCATTCTCTTCATCATCTTCTTCCTCATCCTGCTCCGAGACCAGTTCAACATCCTCATCATCAGCATCACCAATCGCTTCTGATGTGTATTCCTTGTCTTCAGAATCCTCTCCACCAATTATTTCTGCTTTAACAAGACGAACCTCAATTCGTCTGTAGGATTCCTGAAGTGCAGCACATAGTGTAGTGACGCTACTAAACATATTTTGCATTAGTTGATTCTGGTCACTTAGCTTCTTAACTAAGACATAGGTTGCCTGAACTGTTTCTGTACTGGTCCCAGTAAGACCAACATCACTTTTCCCCTCATCCTTAATTTTTAATACCTTTATGACCTATTATTTCATTTATGAGATGTGACATGGTGCCATAATCTCCCACCATAGGTATCTTCCAGTGCCCAAATACTAAGGTGTGCCATCCTCCATAGGGCAGAGCATGCAGTAGTAGAAAAATAGCTTATTAGTATCGTTTTTATGACCTATTTGTATCGTTTTACACATGATACAATTGTAGGCGTAACAAATAGGAAATTTTATTTGTATCGTTTGTTAGAAACGATGCTAATAGTGTCTATTTTTTTTTTTACAAAAAACGATAATAATTGTTGTTTTTTAAGTATAAAAATATAGCTATTAGTATCGTTTGTTTTTAAAAAACGATACTGTAGCGATTTTTGAAAAAAAAAATTCACAATTGTAATGAAATAATAATACTAGTAACCAAAAATTAAAATTATTATAACAAATACTATATTAAATTGATGAATAACAATAATAAATTATTACAAAGACATTAATGATACATGAAGGGGCATAAATTAACTTCACCATGACAAAATCATAGTAGACCAAATTCTAATAAAAGTGCAAAAATCCAACAACAAAACACCATAATAGCAACAACTCAATAGCAATAACATGAGCAAAAATACAGACACTCTATCAAATACTCCTGGCACCTTGAAGCCTGAGCATGCTTGATACAGACATGAAGCCTCTTGGGGATGACTCTGTTACCAACTGAAATATGAAACAATCACAAAAATAGTAAGTAAGAGCACACAGAGAAAGATGTAACAATCACTTGTATCAACATATGACTTCCAATCAAAATATTGTAACTTTTAGTGTGACATTAAAAATTGATAATTAAGCTACACCAATACATCAATCTGAGGATGATACATCTACGAGTTATCGTTACACAAACCAATCCAAACCTTCATATATGTTTTCTTCCATCATTCGATAAGCAATTAACTCAATTACTCAACACAAACACGACTAATTACAATCACATGATAACAATTAAGGTAACACCCCAAAGTCACCTGAACTGATCAGATATATCGAGATACAGACACAAAGAGAGATGTAAAATACAAAGAGATACTGACAAACAAAAGAATCTATAATCTCTTGTTAAGTAATGTCAAAAGTTAATCAAAATCCAAGTGTGTTTGACAAAAATGTTGTGACAAGAAATAATTTGCATGACCCTAAGCATCCAAAACATATAAATTCATTCATATAAATCATTCATTAAAGTTCATTCATTCATATATTCAGATTTTAAACATTGCTTAATGATCAATGATCAAGTTGAAAATTATATCACTCGCTTATGCAGGTATGAAATATGTGCCATATAAAGAATTTACAAATTAGAAGTAAAGTAATTGCACATATAAGAAATCGGAAACTGACTTTAATAAGAGTGCGGAAAGACAATTCCAATTGACCACTGAAAATGAAGAGCCACATTTGCTTCACAATATCACCTGCACAAACTATGTATGAGCCTTCTTTACTGGAAAATGTTCTAAGGTGTTGGAAAATGGCCTCCACTAGTGGAGGCTCCATAGTTGCAAAGTTTGGTAGCTGAAACAACAATACGCAAAGTCTTTAGTCAGCTAATTTGCTGCATAATGAGTACTAGTTACTAAGCTAGCAACTAAGTATGCACCTTTTTTTTTCCCACTTAGTTGGGCATTTATTATGCCTCTTTTCATCATTACGTTAGTTTGAATTATCAAAGAATTTGCCAGCAGTTGAGAGTAATCAGAGTATGTTAATTTTCGCTGGTAGCTATAAAGTAAGAGCAATGAAATGTGCAATAATACTACTTTGAGATGAGGAAGTAATATAATTTACCTTGTAGACAGAATCCAAGTATAAGTATTGCCAAATTTCAGACCTGAGCTCCACACGAAGTGAATCCAACATGGTTTCATCACCAATGAAATTCTCAGTCCATTCAGATTGGATAGAATGATCAACTCATTTCTTCAGATCAAGAGGCAGTTGATGATAATCTACCCATTCCTTCACTTCTCACTCCTTACTCTCAACCAAACTATAATCAATTAAATGTAAAACAAAAGAAGTAAGTAAATGGAAGCAAAAATACTGTACAAATGAATGGGTGATTGAATAAGTGAATAAGTAAACGAGCGAGTGGTACGGTAAAATGAAAACAGCAAAGTACATAGTAGATAGAAAACACAGTGTAATTAGTTTTGAACATATCATATTAGAGAAGATTATTATTGACCTAGTTTTGTATAAATCGATCAGGCAAGGGCGATGCATAAGTAGGGGTGAATGATTGATTAAAATGAACATGTGGGTGAGTAAACCATACATTCATCAAATCATATCAAAATAAAATTGATAAAATAACCAAAAATTAACATCAAACTAGTAAAAAATATAACAAATAAAATGAAATTAAAGAGAAAAAAATTAATACGTTTTATAATCATCAAGATCAAAAACATGGTAACGCTGCATAACAACAGTTTCTCTTTGATTTCGTTCTCTTTTCAATTCTAATAAGTTTAATTTCTTCAATTCTAAAAGTACCTGATGTTTGTAAGACGATGACAAATAGCGCGAGTCTTCTTAGGACAAACATCAAGAGGCAAAAGCTTCTTGTTCTTGTAAACTTCCTTCATTTTAGCCTTAGCTTTTGAGTTTCTGACATTACTGTCAACACTTGTGCAATCTCTAATCTCATCACCTTACTAATAAAACTAAACAAATTAAAAAAAAAAATTAGGGTTTATAAAAAGCACAAACTAATTAAATTAGGGATTATGTGGGATTACATTTTAGAGAGCTTGTTAGGAGCACCACCAGTGACCCTAGCAACACGAAAAAGTGCGAGTTCATTCTTCAGTTCTTTCAATTGAGGTGTTAGATCTGCTCTTGACTTTTGCCACAATTCATGAACCTTAATTCTTGCTGCAAAAAATAATTATATATAATTAGAATTTAATTATCGAATTTAATTAAAACTAAGAATTGATGATGATGATTTGAAGAATTGAGGATGAATGCAGTGAATGAAAGTGAATTTAAGGTTATCGTTAATGGAGGAGAGAGAAAGTAGTGAGAGATTTTACCCATTTTCGTTTGATGGTGGTTTTGTAGCAAATGGCGGAAATTGGGGATTTGCGAAAGTGAAACCATAGAAATTAATACAATAGGGTTTATAGTGAGTTAGTGTTTTTTTAATACAGTGAGAAGGATGGTATCGAAGCCAGCTTCAATTTTTTGCTCGGAAGGCCTGGTGGTGACTGACGATAGTGAGAGGGATGGTGGTGGTGGTGAAAGAAATATAGGTGAGAGGGATGGTGCGACAGTGATAGAGAGAGAGGGAGGCGAACTATCAATAAATCAGAGGGGATCATAAATATAATCGATGCACGGGAGTTTAAACTAATAGAGGGAGGGGTTCCTTATTTGTATTGTTTTTTTTTTCCTAAAACGATACTAATAGGATTTCCATTAGTGTTGTTTCTAATAGAAACGATACTAATAGTGATGTGGCACGCCAACTCATGCCACGTGTTAGCATAACACTGGGCCATGTGTCCACTAAAAGTCCAGGTGGCACTGCCACATGGAAATAACTGGACACCAAGGTGGGCTTCATACGGCCACGAGTCGCTGTAAGATTGGGCCACGTGTCCACAACAGCTACTCAAAAGAAACGAAACCTCTGCCACGTGTCGCAATCCCATTCGATGCTACAAGGTAGGATAAAAAGAGGAATTTGGGCCTTGAGGCTTGAATGTAAAAGCCCATGAAGCTTTTACAAGTATCAACCAATTAGACGATGACAAATGTCATCGTCCAATTCGTTGGCCTCCAAACCAAAAGGCTATAAATACCCCTCAAAATCATCATTTTGGGGGCATTCAAACATTCAATAAAATCTTCATTCTAAGAGAATTTCTCTCACTAGTTTCCCTCTCTAGATTACCAAATTGCTAATTATTGTTAATTTGCCTTAATCCTCATACAAATACTTACTTAAGCATCGGAGGGGGAAAAAATCCTACGAGGATTTTATTCCCTTGTTTTGCAGGAATCGAGGTCCGAGCCATCAGGAAGTGAACAAGCCAACACCTGTCCATCTGACGTGTAGTCCTCTAGTTCCCTCTCCACGTATTCAGTTGAAGAGACCCTACAAGGAACTCATTCTACATCATTTGGCGCCGTCTGAGGGGAGGGCACCTGAGGATGACTGGTGGTTCACATCCAACCGAGGATGAGACTCGGTACCTTGATCAATTCGGGAATTGTGAAACCGGACAAGGAACTTGCTCTCCTAAGGGGAAAGCAATAGAGGATCAACCCGTGACTATGGGTTAACTCAAGAGTATCTTAGAAGGTCTCAAAGAGTCCTTTACGGATGCTCTACGGGAGCATTCCTCCAAGAGAACTCATGAGGAAGGTGATCCTCGCCAGAGAAAGCTTAAAGGGAAGTTGTGTCAAGAAGACTAAGGTGAAGAAAGACTAACTTTCCAAGAGAAAGTTGAAAAAATCAAGAAGGAAAGAACTCCATTGAAAGCTCATTGGGGTGCACTCAGAAAGTATCCTGTCACTCCTAAGTATAAGCCAAAACGGGAGGTGGCAAAAGGACAAACTGAAGTAAGCAGTACAAGATCCGATTCTAGAGAATTCATTGAATTCAAAAAGTCATTAGCTCATGATGCTAGAGAGTATCTTGAGGCTAAGAGAACTTCGAGTAAGGATGCTAGAGAAGTTATCAATGAAAGCAGGGCATCTAACAGGGATGCAAGAGAATATTTAAACTCCAAACAAGCCCAGCGTAAACAGAGTCGCTCTGACTCGTCGGGTTCAACTGTAACCAAAGAGATGTCTGATTCACATCCATTCACTCTTGAAACAGATAAGCGTGATGATGAAGAGAATCTGAGATACAAGATTGAAAAGAAGAAAGCTGAGAAAGAAGATCAAGCTAGGAGAGAGCAAATGATCCAATACTGGGAGAACAGGGTGAGACCCAAGGAGCTTTATATGGCCAAGCAGGTACCTAATCCTGCGGGGATCATCGGGGATAAAGTGGGTTCTATGTCTATGAATTGGACAACCCCATTTGCTGCATCAATAATGATGGCTCCTCGCCCAGTTAAGTTTAAGATGCCTAATTTAGAGGCTTTTGATGGAACAACTGATCCAGAAGAACATTTGGCAGCATACAAACACTTGATGTATTTTCAAGGTTTGGATGACGCAACTTGGTGCCGCTATTTCCCAGCAACACTTAAGGGAATAACTCAGAAGTGGTTTAATAGTTTACCTAACCAATCCATCAACAGTTTCCATGAGTTGAGTACAACCTTTGTACATCATTTCATGGCTAACAAACGTGAGAAGAAGACGAGTATGCACTTAGCCAAGATTGTGCAAGGTGAGAAGGAATCATTAAGAAGTTACGTCCAAAGGTTCAATCTTGAATCATTGCAGATACCTAACCTCTCTGAAGGAGTTGCCTTTGATAGCTTCTTCAGAGGGCTGCGTGGTGGAACCTTTAAGTTTGATGTGGTTAGAAGGAATTGTAAAACCTTGAAGGGAATTTTGGAGGAGGCTGAATGCTTCATCCATGCTTAGGAGCTATGTGCTTCCACCCGCAAGGACAAGAAGAATGATCATGGATCAAAAAATAAAGATCAGAAGAGACATGCTACATGGACGANAAGAGGCATGCCACATGGATGGCTGGCTCATCAAGCAAGGGAAATTCTCAACATCGTAAGAGAAAGTCGAATGATACACCAAGGTTTGAGTTCACCAAGGATCTCCATTCTGTCTTCAAGGGGATCCGAGGTAAAGTTAATATTGACGATCCTCCACCTTTGAGAAGCCCAAAGGAAGATCGGGATTCGAGTAAGTATTGCTGCTTTCAAAAAGATGTGGGGCATCATACAAATGATTGCTTCAGTCTTAGAAGAACTCTTGACGCTCTTGCTTCTAAAGGGAAGATTGGTCAGCACCTGATCAAGTCATCCGACAAGAATGTAAAACAGAAGTCAGATTCTAAAGACGAAAAGCCAAAGGAGGATTATGATACTGACAAAGAAGATGTTATCTATGTAATCTCAGGTGGGTTTGCGGCTGGCGGACCTACCATGAGAGGAAGCAAAGAGTATGTTCGAAGCCTTGCTCGAGAATCATCCCCTGAAACAGGGGCAGATGCAAAAACCAAGTTTCCTGAAGTATTGATCAGCGACAGAGATCGAGGCAAGGTTCGAACACCTCATGATGATCCCTTGGTGGTAGAGCTGAAAGTAGCAAACATGAAAGTAAAAAGAATACTTGTTGATACGGGAAGTTCATCCGATATCATTAGTTACAGCTGTCTGAGGAAGTTGAAATACGATTCTTCTAAGCTTGAGCCTATCCACCATCCCATCATTGGGTTTGGAGGAGGAGTTATCAATCCATTAGGAACTGTCACCTTGTCGGTTCAAATGGGAGATAAAGATTGTGCTAGAAACATGTTCGTCAAGTTCCTTGTGGTGAAGGAGCTACAACCGTATAATGTGATCCTTGGAAGACCAACTCTGAATGCTGTTAGGGCAGTAATAGTTACTCATCTCATGCTCATGAAGTATGAGTGTAACAATGGTAATGTGGGAACCATTNTGTGGGAACCATCCATGGAGATCAGCAGTTGGCAAGAGAATGCTATGTTACAACACTTAAAGCTGAAGCGTGGTCAGGTAATGTTGGGGAAACAAGTAAGAAAAGAAAGATTGAAGAAGCCCCCAAAGATCAAGTGATGGTTATTCATAGTTTGAATCAAGTTCCTAGACCTCAACCTGGAGGTGAACATGAAGACTTTGTGTTGGATGAGTTGAAGCCTGAAAGAACGGTGAAAATTAAACAGACCAGGGCATTTCTGCTAACTTGCTTCCGTAGGCGTATCCTCAGACCAATGGACAAGTTGAAGCTTTCAATAAGTAATCGGTGATGGACTGAGGAAGAAGCTTGAGAAGGCTAAAGGATTATGGGTCGATGAGTTATACAATGTTTTATGGTCGATAAGGATCACCATCAAGAACTCAACTGGAGAAACTCCCTTCATGTTAGTGTACGGAGCTGAAGCTGTGTCTTCCCATTGAAATGTGTGAACCTACTGTCAGATGATGTTGTATATGAAGATGCGAATTGGGAATTGAGAGAAAGTGCTCTTGATACTACCTGAGGTGAGAGGTAATGCCTTGCTTAGACAGCAATTGTACAAGCTTCGGATGGCTAGAGAACATAATAAAAGAGTTAACAATAGGCCCATGAAGCTTGGAGATCTAGTTGTGAGGAAAATGGAGGCCATAGGAAGGGCAAATGAGCAAGGCAAGTTGACTCTGAATTGGGAANGTTGACTCCGAATTGGGAAGGTCCCTACGAGATTGTGGAAATTGTGCGAGATGGTACTTATCGACTTAAGAGTTTGGATGGTTATGAACTGCCACGAACTTGGAATGCTAATAATTTAAAGAGGTATTATATGTAACCCTGATTTACGGAATCAGATGAATAGGCTACGGCCATATAAATAAGGTCCGAGTTGATCTTTTTTATAGAAACTGGAGTTTACATTTGTATTAAAATTGGCTACGGGCCATAGTTAATGAAAACTCTATTTCTGCATGTGTGATAATTTAGCTTATTACATTTTATTTTGCTTATTAAGCAAGGCTAGGGTAAGACCCTAGAGCCCTGGGTAACTTCCCATTAGGGCAAGACTAGGGCAAGATCCCAAAGTCATACTTTGTTACTTAAGCAAAAAGAGACTTACGACAAAGGAAGTGAGACTAAGGGTCTTACGATTAGACCAAGTGTCTTAAAAGTAGGACTAAGGGTCCTACAATTAGACCAAGAGGCTTAAAAAACGTGACTAAAAGTCCTTGAAAATTCTAAGGGCATTAAGATTAAAAAGTTATAATACTTGCTTCGTTTCCTTAAGTTTAAGGGCAATCAGTCTAATCAGTACTAGGACTTCTAGTAAACTTCGGGATCTCAGCAAAACTTAGGGATCTCAGAAAAAGGCTGATCCTGGTTAACATGTAGCTTAATTTGGGGGAAAGAGAACCCTACAAGCCTATCAGAAATGAGCAAGTGTTCTCCATAAGGAACAATAAGAGTTCTCATTTGTGGGTTAGTTATGAACTTCCTAAGGGAAAAAATAATTGAAGTTCCTAAGGTCCCATGGGGAAGATTCCTAAGAGTTCCTAAGGGAAAACATAATTGAAGTTTCTAAGGTCCCATGGGGAACCTTCCTAAGAGTTCCTAAGGGAAAACATAATTAAAGTTCCTAAGATCCCATGGGGAACCTTGAGAAGATGAACCAAGAGTTCATATCCTTATAAAGAAATCAAGTTTCAAGATTTAAAGAGCTAGAACAAATATTGCATGAAAAGAAATTTAAAATCAAATATTACAAGAAACACTTTAAAAGTGTTCCTATTCAAATTACTGTTCCAATCATTCTAAAATAGTTCAAAGAAATTCTAACTGTTCAAAGAAAATTAAACACAATCATTAAAATTTTGAAGAAGAGCATCAGCCTTGATGTCTGTCATTGTGAACTTCTGAAGTCTCTTTACTCTTCTCTTCTTCTTCTGGCTTCTCCTTTTCAAAACTCTCCTCCTCTTCATCTTCACTCCCTTCTTGAACTTCTTCTTCTTCTGAATAATCAAAAGAAGGAGGCGGAGTTGCTTCAGCTTGTTTTTTGATATGAACCATGTTAACATAGTTCAATCTTCTTTCAAAGGAGTCAAAGGCTAGATATTCCTCTAACCCCATTCCCCAAGCTTCCAAGCACATCTCTCTAAGGAAGGCTTGGCCCTCCATGTACTTCTCAACAGCAGTGGTTGAGATCTTTTGTTCAGCCTCCTCCTTTTGATTTTTCAGCTTCTCCTTCTCCTCCTCAGCTTCCTTGAGCTTCTTCTTTAGCTCATCCACTTCCTCTCTGAGTTTTCTGGCCACTTCCTTGGCATCCTTGGCGTCTTTTTAAATGCGGCCTTGGTTAGCAATGACAGCAGCAGCCTTCTCCACAGTCTCTTTGTCAGCATGGATCTGGTTTGCCAGTTCCATGCTCCTCTCCAAGCCTACCTGTTAGTCTTCCTTGGTTTTGTGGAGATCTCTGGAAAGAGCATTCATTGCGTGCTGCCATTTGGCCTCAATCTTATTTGTTTGAGCCACTACATATGTAGCAGCTTTGTCATAGAATTCCATGCACTTTTTGTTTTCAGCCTTCATAGATCCATAGGGTTTGGCCAAGTGTTCTAGACGGAACATAGACTGCAAGAGAAGGGAAACAAAAAGTTAGTTGATAAAATAATAATAATGGGAAGAGAATGGAGAAGAACATAGTTTTTGGAAGCATACCTCAGAAAGGTTATTGAAGATGGGAAGAAGGTGGCCTCTGACAGATCCCTTGAGTGACTCCTTGTACTCAAGTTCTCCACAGCTTAAGATCTCCCTAATCAACCCCCTTTTGTAGTTGGAGTCAAATTTTTTGCTGGTTGAAGGGAGATCCTCTTCGTCATCAAGGAAGTTGGGGGATTCAGCCTCATCTGTTATGGGAACCGGTAAAACTATGGCATTAGGGTTCCTGGGAGAGTTAATGGTATCTGAAGATGAGCGTATAGTTTGACAGAATCTGTGGCTAAACTTACCCCCATAAGCTCTAGCTTGAGCCATAACACTTTCAGGAATGTTTCTCTCAACATATTTGGAGAGTCCAATAACAGGATCCTCATCAGGAGGAGAAGAAGGAGGTTCAGAAGCGCCAACTGATTGGGAAACAGGCATTGTGTTGAGGGGAGTGGCAGAAATGCTTTCCTTCTGGAGAATGGTTAAGGCAGTCAAAGGATCAACCAACCCATTGTCACTCTCCAAGGGGTTATCTTGTTCAGTCGGAGGAGTTCTGTTCCTCACTCCTATCATGAAATCACTCTCCCCAATCACGAAGGCACTCTTCCCAGAAAGGGAGGAAGTGTGGGGACTTAACTTAGTATGCTCAATGGGAGCAGTAGCAGCTTTGGAGGAAGCACTCTTTCTTCGGCTCTTCTTTGAGCCTGTACCTTGTGCTTCTGGTGCTTCCTCCTTCTTCCTCTTGTGGGAGGGTTTTGGCTTCCTCCCAGAAGGCTTGCTTGTCTCCTGAAAAATATAAGTGTTAGAAGAGTATAAAGGAATATTCAACAGATCCTACTAAGATGAACAACTTTCAGAGCAAAATCAATAACTTCCCTCTTTGTGTACATCCTAGTTTGCCGACTTGAACGTACATTGACACAAAGTGGGGAAGCCATTGCTTACAACTTCCTAGAAGGAGACATCAAACAATACTTCCTCTCTTGTGCCTACCCAGGTTCAACTTGCAACTTCCAAAGCCTAAGCTTCCTAGTTTGCCGAGTTGAACGTAGAATGACACAAAAGAGGGAAGTTGAACTTACCTAATCACACTTCTCAAGGTGAAGTCATGAATTAATACTTCCTAAAGGGAAGTGTCATATTAAATCTTCCTAAGGAAAAGCAATGAGTTAATACTTCCTAAAGGGAAGTGTCATATTAAATCTTCCCAAAGAGAAGTAATGAATTAATACTTCCTAAAGGGAAGTGTCATATTAAATCATCCTAAGGGGAAGTGTCATATTAAATCTTCCTAAGGGGAAGTAATGAATTAACACTTCCTAAATGGAAGTTTTAAATTAAATCTTCCTGAGGGGAAGTAATGAATTGATACTTCCTAAAGGGAAGTATGATCTCAAAGCTTCCTAAGGGGAAGTAAAAGGACTTCCCCTCCTTGTGCCGTTCTACGTTCAACCCGGCAAACAAGGAAGTCAAAGACTTCCCACTTTGCCGAGTTGAACGCACATGGACACAAAGGAGGGAAGTCTAAAAGATTCTAACTTCCTATGAAAGGAAGTCTAAACATACTTCCTAAGGGGAAGTATGATCTTAAAGCTTCCTAAGGGGAAGTAAAAGGACTTCCCCTCCTTGTGCCGTTCTACGTTCAACCCGGCAAACAAGGAAGTAAAAGACTTCCCACTTTGCCGAGTTGAACGCACATGGACACAAAGAAGAGAACTCTGAGGTCATTCTTTTTCCTA
>PYUH01000177.1:688061-748364 GCA_016808085.1 Suaeda aralocaspica | reverse complement strand
CTTCCTAAGGGGAAGAGACTTCCTATGAAGGGAAGTCTAAATATACTTCCTAAGGGGAAGTATGATCCTAAAACTTCCTACGGGGAAGTCTTAAATACTCTAGCTTCCTACAGGGGAGGAACCTACTATAAAAAGAAATCTACACTTACTTCCTAAGTAAAGTTTTAAACTTCCTAAGGAAATGGAAGACTTCTACCTATTATGTAGCTCCCCTACTTAGTGCCCACCTGCGTTCAAGTCGGCAAAGTGGGAAGTCACTAAGTAGGGAAGTCCCTTATAACATTCCTAAGAGGAGGTGTTTAAGTACTTAACTTCCCCACTTAGTGCCCACTTGTGTTCAAGCCGGCAAAGTGGGAAGACTCTAAGTGAGGAAGTCTGTCAATATGATAAAATATATATATATATAAAACTAAAATGCAAGTCTTAGTTTTGCAGAAATGTAAAATACCTGAGTCTCGCCTTCTTTGAGGAAGTATCCTCCCCCAGCTTTTGAGAAACTTGCTTCCAGAACTCTTTTTGATTCATATTTCCTTTCTTGAATGGAGGAAGGTCGGCAAGAGCTTCTTCTGCAAAAAGAAAGGATACTTGGTTAGAAAAGTGGAAAAAGAAACAGAAGTTCAGTATCAAATGATAAAGCAAAAATTACCCTGGTTATACTCATCACCATAAATTACACCAGCAGCAACAAGGAAGTTGCGATCTAAGAAGAATTCGCTAAAGGGGATCCAGTTGTAGGGAACTGTCATAGATTGTTTCTTGATCTCCACTGTGGTAGATCTGAAGTATTCTAAGTTTTGTTGCTTATTGTCACTTAACCTAGGAAGCTCAAAGGATCTTCCTAGGCATTTTGGAAAAGGATTCCATTTTTTCAACACTTCTACCAATTTTTTGTCATGGGACTTCACAAACACAAAATGGTTCCTCCAGTTGGGAACCTTGTTGGCTTTTTCTACACAAGTGAGGAACCCCTCACTGTTTTTCAGATAGAACCACCCACGTTTGCAGTGGGAGGCCTTTGAGAGATGGTGAAGATGAAGGAAGACCTTAGAAGAAGCTTTCACTCCTCTAAGGCCACAAGAAGTCACATAAGACATTATGTGAACCCAAGAATTGGGAGTAAGTTGACATAGGCCAATGTCAAACTTTTTTAAGAGATTAAAAATGAATAAGGAAGTGGGAAAGCTAAGTCCTAGGTCAATTAGTGCAGTATAAACAGGGAAGCAGTCTTCCGGGGCATCCAGAATGGTATCCCCCTTGTTAGGGATGATCAACTCAAAATACTCATTATTGAAAATTAAGTCACTACTCAGTTTATCCTTATTTACACCATCTACATATTCATCGGAGATCACTACATCATCAGCACCAGGATAGGCACCTCTCTTCTTCTTAGGCTTGGAAGTGGTAGCCTCAGAAGCCTCTCTCTTTCTAGTAGGAACCTCCCTTACTTCCTCCTCGGGAGCTTCCTGTGCAGCTTCAGCATCCTTTCTTCCCTCAACCTAGGGAGTAGGATCTTGCTGATCAAGAGGATTCACATCTGAAACTTCAGATGCTGCAACTCTCAAAGTAGCAGTATCTTTATAGGCAGTTTGTTTAACTCTTGCCATTGCAACTTCCTGCACAGGAAGAGAAGGAAGTAGGAAAGACCCAGAAAATAAGTGATCAGGAACAACAGAAGATTGAGTTCCAACAGAAGAAGTAGTACGAGGAGAAGGAACTAATTTAATAGAGTTCTCATTATTGTGTGGGGAAGAAGAGGATGAAGAAGCCATTGGAAAATAAAGACAAAGAAGTAAAGGAAAAACAAGAAAGAAAAAGAATTCAGGTAAATACCTGAAAAAGAGAAGAAAACTAGAATCTACTGTTCACACCGGAAACCGCCACAACAACTCGCCGGAAATCGCACCACAGGTGCCGGAAATCGCCCCTGAAGCTTCTTGGGAGTTTGAGAGAAAACTTGAGAACTTTTAGAGAGAGAAAGTGAAATAAAATGATTGAAAATGATTGTTTCACAATCATTTTCAATCATCTTATATATAAAGAAATTTGAAGGGGCACAAGAGTAAAACCCCCCTTTAAATTTGAATTTCCCCCCAAAAAATCAAAGGCATGGTTGTGGCATTAATAAATGCTAAGGAGGGTTACAAAATAACTTCCGAAACAGAAAGAAGCGTCAGTTGGGGCATGGATTATGGATCCAAACACCCAACTGAGGGGAAAATGATGTGGCACGCCAACTCATGCCACGTGTCAGCATAAGACTGGGCCATGTGTCCACTAAAAGTCCAGGAGGCACTGCCACATGGCAATGGCTGGACCACGAAGGTGGGCTCCATACGACCACGTGTCGCTGTAAGATTGGGCCAGGTGTCCACAACAACTACCCAAAAGAAAAGAAACCTCTGCCACGTGTCGCGATCCCATTCGACGCTACAAGGTAGGATAAAAAGAGGAATTTGGGCCTTGAGGCTTGAATGTAAAAGCCCATGAAGCTTTTACAAGTATCAACCAATTAGACGATGACAAATGTCATCGTCCAATTCGTTGGCCTCCAAACCAAAAGGCTATAAATACCCCTCAAAATCATCATTTTGGGGCATTCAAACATTCAATAAAATCTTCATTCATTCTTACAGCACACTAAGAGAATTTCTCTCACTAGTTTCCCTCTCTAGATTACCAAATTGCTAATTTTGTTAATTTGCCTTAAGCCTTATACAACGACTTACTTAAGCATCGGAGGGGGAAAAAATCCTACTAGGATTTTATTCCCTTGTTTTGCAGGAATCGAGGTCCGAGCCATCAGAAAGTGAACAAGCCAACACCTGTCCATCTGACGTGTAGTCCTCTAGTTCCCTCTCCACGTATTCAGTTGAAGAGACCCTATAAGGAACTCATTCTACATCAAATAGGATTTCCATTAGTGTCGTTTCTTTTACGAACGATACTAATAGGATTCCTATTAGTATCGTTTTTTATACAAACGATACTAACAGGAGACTATTAGTATCATTTTTTCTCTAAAACGATATTGATGAACACTTATTAGTATTGTTTCTCTTACAAACGATACTAATGAAGCGTTACTATTAGTCATTTTTCCACTACTGATGTTTAGCTTTCTCCACACATCATATCATATGTCCTAACATCATAACAGGGAGGTTGACTGGAATGTGTTCAGTGAGGCAGTAAATGAGAACACTATCGATCAATCGTATACTCATGCGGCCTTGTGCACTAGGACACACAATCTTTGAGGCTATAGTGTTGAATATCCTCATGATTCATTCTATTAATTTGCCAATGGTGTATCCCTGCTTGTTGTCAGGTGGACCAATAAAGAGTCTGGTCTGGATCTTTTCTGCTGTGACTCCCCTCACAGAAGGCCAATATTCTCTTGAGTAAACATCAAGTCCCTTTGTAGGAACTTTTTGAATCTCAGCCAATTTCTTTCCGACAAATTTATGGGAGTATCTTTAGCAAAGGATAAATAACATCCATCATCTTAGTATGCAGGTGTGAGTAAAATTCTTCAACTAGGTGCATGAAAACAACTAAATCTTTTGCAAACAACACAGACCATTTCTGAAAATCTAAGGCCTCCTGAACCTCAATTAAGAACTTTTGCGTAACCAAATATTTTGAAACAGAAAATCCTACCAGAATTTGTCTATCTTTTAGATTATATAGAGGTTTTGGAGTGGTAGAGTTACTTTTCTTTGATTTCATGCTTGAAGAGATCACAACATCAGATTGCATTCTCTTTTTCCCTGTTGTGGTTTGGTCAAGTTGTGCTTCATTCATGATAGCCTTCCCCTTGGACGCTTCAGCACCCTTTCTAGCAACCGTTTTCACACGAGTACTGTTGCTTGCTGTTTCCTTTGTGTTCTCTTTCTCAGTGGTTAACTCAACTTCCTCTTCTTCTTTAGTAACTTCCTTGTTCTTTGATTTCTCAACTGGTTTGGGAATGGTTTTAGGCGTGGGTGATTTGGATTTTATGGTTGGTGGTTTGGTAGCCTTCTTCTCAACGTTCTTAACCATTTTTTATGGCGATTTCTTAGTGCTTACTTTCTTTTCCTTAAGTTCTTTAGTGACAACATCCTCCTTTGGTTCAACTTCCCTTTCTTCTGATCCAAATTTTTCCTCCTCAACTTTTTCTTCATTCGACTTCGATTCGAATTCAGATTGCTTCTCATGTTAAGATTCTTCAACAATCTTTGGTTCTTTGATTTTGATGTCTCAATTGGTATTTGAGTTGATTCTTTGGATTTTGGTGTGGGTGGCCTTTTGGCAGTGGTTGATTTTGTGGATGTTGGTGTAGAAGATTTGGTGGTTATGGAGGTTAATTTTGGTGTAACCGTCTTTTTGGTTGGTTTTGTGGTGGATTTTAGTGTGGGAGGTCTTATAGTTAGGGCTTTTGAAGTTTCAGACTTGGTGTTCTTTCTAATCAATGGCACTTCTTCCTCTTCGTTCACATCTTCCTCTTCCATCACATCTTCTATCACACACTCAATGACCTTGTCAACCATCATCTTTGTTTTCCTCGTTTCAATTTCAGGAGATTCACAAACTTCTTTCACAACCAATCGTGCGCTTCTTCTTTTCGACATGATGAGACTGAATATTTCCTCTACTTTGAGCACAAAAAGAGAAACTATGAACAATGTGAGAGAAAGTAAGAAGAATAATTTAGACGAATTAGGTTTTTTGTGTGAGAGAGAAAAAAATCGAGAGAATATATAGAAGATAAAGAAAATAAGGAAACGAAATGAAGAAGGAAAATATGATCAGAAGCATATATTTGTAAGAAATTTAAATCAAAACGGTTGTCTTCAGAATATTTGAAGGATATTTCTTCGTTTAACCAAAAAGACAGTTGCCATAAATACAACCGTCATTATATTTATTTCTAAAAATTTGAATTTTTGAAAATAAACTGACTAAAATAAATAACCGCCTCATTAATTTGCTTCCCCAATGGTTTGCAATTGGTTTGTCCCAACTTACATTTTTCAAGATTATGCTAAGGTACTTGACTAAATTGATCATCTCAGCATCGCATATGAACTTTAGGACACCTAAAAAGCATAAAGAAAAAAAAAACAAATAAATATGTACATACTGACATCATTTGACTACCCAAAGAGACAAGTTAAGACTTAAGAGCTCCTTGTCTAATTTTAATTATACCAACCAATGTATGAAGCTCGATGAACATTTCTCTGCTCAAAGGTATTGTAAAGATGTCAGCTAGTTGATCTTCTGACATGCAAAACTCCAATTCTACATGACCTTTTTCAACATTGTCCTTAGAAAATGATGCCTAATCTCAATATGCTTGGTTTTAGAATTTTGGACAGGATTTTTCGAAATATTGATTGCACTTGTGTTATCACATAAGACGGGAGCACTTCTGAAACAGATCCCAAAATCCTTTAGTTGTGACATTATCCACAAGAGCTGAGCACAACATAAAGCTGCTGCAATGTACTCAGACTCTGTTGTGGATAAGGCCACAAAATTTTGTTTCTTAGATCCCCATAAGATAAGACTACAGGAACCTAAGAAGTGAGCCATTCCAGAAGTACTCTTCCTGTCCACAATAAAACAAGCAAAGTCAGCATCTGTGTATCCCATAAGATTCATACTACTACCTTTTGGATACCACAAGCACAGATCATCAGTACCATTGCGATACCATAAAATTCTCTTAACAACGTTTAGGTGAGATTCTTTAGGGTTGCTTTAAAATTTTACACACAACCCTACTGAAAACACTATATCTGGCCTACTGGCTTTTAAGTAGAGTAGGTGTTTCATAGGATTTGCTATCTTGCAAGCCATATCTTTTCAGCAACTCCTTTAGGTACTTCTGCTGATGAATAATAATTCCATCCTTGGATTCCTTGATTTGAAGTCCTAGAAAGAATCCAAGTTCTCCCATCATGCTCATTTCAAATTCACTTTTCATCAAATCCGCAAACTCATTACACAAATCGGGATTAGTAGCTCCAAATAAAATATCATCTACATATGTTTTGACCACTAGCATATAAGTTCCCTTTTGCCTTCAAGAATAGTGTCTTGTCAACTTAACCTCACTTATATCAATTTTCTAAGAGAAAATTGGAAAGCCTCTCATACCAAGATGTGGGAGATTTTTTGAGACTCTAAAGAGCTTTGTCAAGTTAAAAACACATGGTTTGGCAAGTCACTATCCTCAAATCCAGGTGGTTGTTCCACAAATACAGCTTCTTTCAAATAACCATTAAGAAAGGTTGTGTTAACATGCATTTGAAAGAATTTGAAGTTCATATGAGCTGCAAAAGCAATTAAAATCCTAATTGTCTCAAGCCTGGCAACTGGAGCAAAGGTTTCATCATAATCAATTACTTCCTATTGATTTAATCCTTGGACCACTAGTCCTGCTTTGTTCCTGACTATGATAACTGCATCATCCAGATTGTTCCTGAATACCCATTTAGTTCCAATAACAGACATGTTTTCCTTCCTGGGTTCAAGATACCATACTTGTTTTCTCTCAAACTGATTGAGTTCATCTTATATGGTCAGAACCCAATCTAGATCCATTAAAGCAGTCTTATAAGTAGTTGGGTCAACATTTGAAAGAAAATAATAGAAAGCACAAAACTTATGTAGAGTAGAATTCCTTGTTTGCACCCCTTTGTTGATATCACTAATGATAAGATCAGAGGGATGAGCAGACTTGTAGTTGAAGGATTTGCTCATATGTAGATTTGCATTGGTGACTTCTAATGTTGAACTGGTTCTTGTACTGGTTCCCCCAATTTTATTATTATTTTGAACAGGTGAACCTGGTTCCATAATGGTCTCAGCTGCATTGTATTCATGTGGGTGAGCCTGTGAGTCACTATTTCCTTCTCTTACTTCATGAGCCTCTTGAGTTTGTGCTGGACCAGACTCTTCCTCTGTTGGAGAGTTGTGTGGTGAGTTTGGTTCAGCACCTTCTACTTCTTTAGCTCCTATAAAGTTTAGCATGCCAATTTCGAACTCATCATCCACCTGCACATGCTTGCTAAACGAATTAGTTTCATCACACAGAACATGGATATTCTCTTCAACACAAAAGGTTCTTTTTTTGAAGACTTTTTATGCCTCGCTGTGTGAAAAGTATCCAACGAAAACAGCCTTATCACTTTTGGGATCAAATTTGTACAAACATGATTTACCATTATTGTGTACAAAGCATTTGCACCCCAAAACGCGTAATTGTGCAATGTTTGATTTTCTTCCCCTAAGAAGCTCATAAGGTGTTTTCTTTAGTAATGGTCTTAGCATTACCCTATTTAAAATATAGCGGGCAGTACTCACAGCTTCAGTCCAGAAGTTTCGTGGTAGACCACTCTCTAGAAGCATTGTTCTTGCCATTTCTTCTAGAGTGCGGTTCTTCATTTCAGCCACTCCATTTTGTTGTGGAGTTCTGGGGGATGAGAAATTGTGAGATACACCATGATCCTTACAGTAGGTAATGAAGCTGACATTGTCAAATTCAGAACCATGATCAAACCGGATAGGGACCAGTTGATGTTTAATCTTGTTTTGGACCAGTTTTGTCAAGATTTCAAATTCTTCAAAGGCTTCATTTTTAAACTTTAGAAATATTGTCCAACTATAACGAGAGTAATCATCAACTAACACAAACACATAACTATGACCATTTCGACCTTGTACACGCATGGGTCCACACAAATCCATGTGCACAATATCGAATGGTAAAGTAGTGCTTAGAAACTTCTTTGGCTGAAAAGAGGACTTGAGATGCTTATATTTTGAACATTCATGACAAATACGTTCGACAACAAACTTAATGTTAGGTTAACCTATAACTAAGTCCTGAGATCGCAGTTTATTTAGTAAGGAAAAAAAATACATGTCCATGTCTCTTGTGCCACAGCCAATGATCATCCTCCATAACATTGAGACAAGTTGCAGTGGTCTTAGGAATCCGACTCAAAACTGTTATGTTAACATTATTGTGTCAGAACACCTTACAGATCAGTTCCATTGTTTCAATGTTAACTATGTGACAAAGAATTGTTTCAAATTCAACATGGTTTCCTTTGTAACTTGGATGAGATATGCTCAAGAGGTTATGTTTCAAGCCTTCCACAAAATATACATTATCAATTGCTTGAGAAAGCTTCTTACCATCCTTACCTATACTCTTGATCGAACCTTTACTGTTATCTCCAAAGGTGACACTTCCTCCTTCATACACTACTAGTGAAAGAAATTGACATTTATCTCCTGACATGTGTTTTGAGCAACCAATGTCCAAATACTAGAATGGCTTTCCTTTCACTCTAACCTACACAAACAAATAAAGGTTTAGTTTTAGGAAGATTTTCTTGTGTTCCTTGCTAATGGGAACTGGTTTGATACTGTCCTTTCTAACCCAAGTTTGTTTTACATTTGTCTTTCTAGTATTATCATGTTTTCCTTTTTTAGACAAATTATGTGTGTGACTCTGATGATTATGAGTTCTTTGAACATGAGACTGATTTTTGTTATTATGTTTTTCTTGTTCCAACATGTTTCAATAACATGTCCATTATTACCACAATAGCTGAGTACATGCATCTCTTTTGCAAAAACATACTTACCTCTCTTGAATTCAGAATTCCAAGTCTCATCTCTCCCCAACTTTTGGGGCTGTTGGGAACTACTTCCAGAATACCCTAATCCAAACCTCATAATATTACCAGGTTGTGAGGTCAGGATGTTTAGAGTACTTTGAGCATCGAGCAACCTATTCATCTGTGTTAGGCAATCACTCAAATCCTGTTCCTTGATTTCAAGTTTCTTCAGCTGAACGTCATTATATTCAACAGCAATGGCAAGATCCAACTTTTCCCTATGAAGCTCATCCTTAAGTTTTGAAATCAATTCATGATATGGTTCTTAAGCGGTCTTAGTATTCTTGCGTTTCCTTTGTTGAGATATTTCAGATTGAAAATCACAGATTTAGTTTCATATTCTATGTGTAGGAATTCAATATCAACACCTTGATTGTCTGAAACAACTTCTGAGTTGATATCTTTTTCTAACTCAGATATTTCAGCTTGTAAATAAAAAATTTTACCTTCAGATTCCAAACATAACTTATTGACATTTATACTAGGACTACTTGTGCTAGCAAGAGAAGCTTTTAGATTCACATGCACTTTGAACAATTCTTCCATATCATCGACCATATAGTTATATGCTAAAATCAAGTCAAAATTTTCTAGAGGAAGTGATTTCGGTTTAAGTACTTCGAAATTTATATCTTAAACTTCTGCCTCCTTAAGTTTCCTAAAACCTCTTTCATTATTTTGATAAAAGTATGTTTTTTATAAAACTGATCGTGGTTTTAGCTTCTCAAGTTCGTTGTTCTTCTGATCCAAACTTATTTCAAGCTCTGAAATTTTTTTTCCCGTTCTGTACAAATAAGTCCAACCTCTGCAGAATGACATTCACTAAGATATAGATTTCGAGTTACTTCTCTTAGTTTCTTTTTGTTAGCCTTATGAACAGTATTGCCTTTAACATTTTGTTCAATAGCAGCATCAATAAAATTTAGTAACTCATCTTTTTGATGACAATAACTCATTTGTTCTTGCATATCAGAAATAGTTACATGTTTTTTCATCAGAGGAGCTGCTCCCAGCCATGAGACACATGTGTCCCTTCTTTCCTGAACTGGTCCGCCTCTGGTCTACTTCTCCCAATAGTGCAGTCAAACAAACTAGGGCTTCTTCCTCCTCACTTTCACCACCTAAGTCAGAATCTCCTCAGGCAGCGAGCATGGCTCTCTTTGTCATCTTTTTCTCCTTTTGTCCTCCCTTGTCAGTTTTCCATGCGGGACAGTCCTTCATCAAATGTCTAGTGTCACCATATTTGAAGCCACCAGTGCTGGTACTGGTCATCTTCATGTTGCTTTTGTTCTTCCAGGATTTTCCCTTATATTGAGATTTGAGGCTTCTCTCAAACCTTCTTCCCATGAGACCTATTTCATCCAGATCTTCTTCATTTTCTTCTCCCTTCAAGGCCAACCCTCAGCTTTTGCTTGTTGCTTCCTCCTTTGTGCTTACTAACATGTCATGAGTCATTAACGACCCTATAAGTTGTGCTACAGTCAGAGTGGTGACATCCTTGGCTCCTTGAATTGTAGTGACCTTAGGCAGCCATTTACCTGTCAAACTTGTCAAAACTTTCCTCACCAAATCTTCACTAGTGAAGCTTTTGCCAAGAGATTTTAGTTCATTAATAATTGACATAAAACGAGTATACATATCTTGTATATTTTCATCTCGATTCATATCAAAAGCTTCATATTTAGACATAAGCATAACTACCTTATATCTCCTGACCTCAGTAGTACCTTCAAAGGCTAACTCTACAGTTTCCCATATTTCATTTGCAGTAGAACATGCTAAAATATGGCGTACCTTGTTATCAACAATACCTTGTTGAAGAAGTGACATAGCCTTTTCATTCTTCTCGAATGTCTTAAGACCTGTGCTAGTATATTCACTCTCATTCTTCACTGTTCCATTAGCGTTGTTAGCCACCTTCTTAGGACCATTTTTTATTATCATCCAACACTCCTAGTCAGTGCCAATGAAAAAGTTTTGCATGCAGTTCTTCCAACAGGGATAGTTTGTTCGATTAAACTTGGGCATCCTTGATCTAGAATTTCCATTCATCATGTTTTGATTAGTCATATTTTATTCCTTGTAGGTGTTACCCTTTCAAGAAGTTAGGCTCTGATATCGATTGAAAGTGCAAGTGACACTCAAGAGCAGGGTGAATTGATTGTCGTATAGTTGTTATAAATTTTTTCGATTAATTAAGAACAGTTTAGAACCGGTTCTCAAGCTGTGGAAATAATAGAACAATAAAATAAACAACACCAAGACTTAACGAGGTTCGCCTTCTAATAAGTATGCGTCCTCCACTAACTCACTCTTTAATTAATCAACAAAGAATAAGAAAAGAATTACACTAAATCAATTATGCACCTATGCACAATATGATTCCCCAACTTCCACCTATGGAAGGTCGACTCAACGCTCAACTATGAAGGTTCCAATGAAGATGACACCGCATCAACTCTCCCAGCAAACTGAACTCTTAGAATGCTCAAATTACAACACTTTGTCTCTCAATAACAATTAGCCTAAACGCTTACAAAAGAGAAATTGTTAAGACCTTAATGTAGTTATGAGGTTTTACGCGAGATTGAGACTTATAGAGCACTTTTCCAATTGTAATCTTCAGTTTTTGTTCGTGCAAAAGTTTTCTTAGTTGTATGCTAACAAATGTGCTTAAATACGCCTTTGCCTAGTATGGCATGTAATATTGCAAGAGAATATTTTCCATAGAATTATAGAAATCATCATGGGAAAATATTCTCACTGATTTTATTTGAAATCAAATAAAATAAGCACAATATTATATAACATACTTGCCATACTTAAGAACATTTGCCTTGCATACAATTCCACGCATCCGTGTTATTTTTGAAAAATGATTTTGCGCGGAAAGAAACATTCCTAATATACGGATGTGTCAAGTAAACTCTAGGGGACTGGTTCAACACTGTTCCCAAACTGTTGTAGTCAGCCAAGTTCACTTATAATTATGTATGCCGTGTAACTTAAGTTCCTTTTCATCCATAATTAGTGCATCTCTATAATCTCAATCTTTATAATGCATATGTAAACCTTCATGCCACTTACATTGAATCTAAGACCTAAGATTCAGACTCTATGAGCTTGATCTTCATGCAAATTCAAGACATGGCTTCTCGAGCCTTATCTTGTCATCATTGAACTTGTTTCTTTAGTAACTGCACATCCAAACAGAAACTTGCATACAATATAATAGTTAATTGTTGTTTGCATCATTCGAAACAAAGGCTAGGAACTCAACATTGAGGTCTTAAAATCACTGTCTCACTTATGTCACTCCAACATAAGGGACTTTTGCATTTCCTTCCATACAAAGCTTTAAATGGTGCCATGCCGATACTTGCAGAAAAACTGATGTGAATTTTCATATGAATCAAAAACTCATAAAGATAGATAACTAAAATTACGAATCCCTAAAGGCCTAGCAACCAAAATTCATAAATTTAGGTTGATTAATTAGTCTTTGATTATAGCTCATGGCACCTTCAAAGCCACTAACTAATCAGCACAAGAATCTAAAGGAAATGTCTAGCAACTCAAATTTTCGGTAATTTAGTTATCTAAGCAAACAAAACAAAACTTTTACTCAATTCTCAAGTCTGAAAATTACAAACTAATGTTGAGATTATTTATAATCATAATCAAAAATAAAATGATAAAAAAACAAACTAAAACACACGCACAAATCTATGGAAAAATCGTCCCCCTTAGTGACTCAACAATGACTCACAAGATAAGATGCCACATCAACATTTCATGTCATTCTCATCTTGCTAACAAACTCTAACAAACTGTATCAAAACAAGAAAATACCCTTACAAACTTTGTAATACCTTTATAATCAAGATAATCAACAAATTACAACCAGATTTACACAAAAATATAATCTTCCTTATGTGAATATTAATCAAAGAAATTGCCAATCACAATGATATAATCTTATTTCGGTTTTCTCTAAAGCCATGCACCAAGAAAATTGATCTAAGTCGAATATTTTTATGAATTGATTAAAGCTATGCACCCTCAATTCCTAAAATTATCCTCACAAGAGTGTAAAGCCTAAGCACCAACTCTTTCAAAGTGTTCGAAATTTTCACTCTCGAAAATTTCTTCGGTTTTGTTTTGTTTTGTAGAAAACAAATAAACTTAAAAAAATTATGTTTATTGAATTCACTAATCTGAATTTTTAAAAATAATGTTGAGATTATTTATAGTCATAATCATGAACAAATCCTAACTAAACTAAGTTAACAATACACGCATAACATAGGAAAATCGCCCTAATCTAGTGACTCATCGATGACTCACAAGATAAGAATGCCACATCATCACAGTATGTCATGCAACTTGCTAAAATATCCTAACAAACCATATATAAACAAAAAATATCCTAACAAACTTATTATTACCTTGCTAATCAAGATAATCAACAAATTACATCCAGATTTACACAACAATATGATTTACCCAAATCCCCCAAAAATTGTCAAAATTGACAGAATTCATGCTCGTCTAATTTTGCGCAATTTTGTGGTTTTTCTTCAAACTTTAAAGAAACCTTTCAAGATTAAATCTTTTAATAAAGAAACCTTGAAGAAGTCATTTTCTATGTGTATAAGGTTGTAGATGATGATTAAGACACTTCAAGAAATAAAAGACTCAATGCCTAAAATGAGAAAACCCTATCAAGTGAAGTGGGAAAAACTCATAGGCAAAACCATCTTAATCCCCTAATTCCACCATTCTTTCCTTTGCTTCAATGATCAAGTATTTTCGTGTGTCACCATACACACCTATGATGTTGTCTTAGAATAAACCAAAAGCATTGAATCCCCATAAGCCATTATTTCCCCCATACATGCATCATTTTTAGAATTCATTATCAAACCTTCGAAGTTATCACCTTGTTTCGTATCATCCTCCTTTTCTTCAAAAGATTTTGTCCTCAAACCTCGAAGTTGATCATTAGGAACATAAGAAGACAAATCACCAATGTTGAACGTGGCATGCACACCATATTTACCTTGCAATTCGAGTTTATATGCAATGTCCCATATCTTGCTCACGATTTTGAATGGTCCATCACACCTAGACATCAACTTGTTTTTCCTTTGATTAGGAAATCTTTCCTTCTTCAGATGTAACCGTACCAAATCTCCTTCCTGGTATGTGTGTTGGACTTCATGTTTGTTAGCTCTTGTCTTGAAGATATCATTCACATGCTCAATTCTTGCTCTAACCTATGCATGTAACTTCTGCATATATTCATCAATTTTAGGCAAAGCATCTTTATGAACGAGCTCACCTTTGGGAATAGCCACGAAATCAATCTGTAGCTTGGATTGACTCCATAAACAACTTCAAAAGGTGAATGCTTAGTTGCATATGTAGGTGAACGATTATAAGCAAACTCTGCATGAGCTAATTTTAACTCCCAATCCTTTTGTGTCTTGCTTACCAAACCACGAAGTACAACTCCTAGGGTTCTGTTTGTGACTTCAGTTTGACCATCTATTTGTGGATGATAAGAACAACTGAAGAGTAATTTCGTGCTTATCAAACGCCACAATGATTTCAAGAAATAACTTATGAATTTCGTGTCCCTATCACTTACAATTGTTTTCGGAACTCCATGTAATCTTACAATGTCTTGAACACAATTCTGCAACATTGACAACATCATCAGTCATGTGACAAGGTATAAAGTGAGCTATCTTCAAAAAGTTGTCAACCACAACCATTATAGCATCCTTTTGCCTTGCAGTTCTAGGCAAACCAACTATAAAATCCATAGAAATATCATCCTAAGGGGCTTCTGGCACTGGCAATGGTGTGTAGAATCCCTGATGGAAGGATGCCTTGGCTTTCTAACAAACAGCACACTGTGATATTACTGCCTCAACATTAGTAATCATTCTAGGCCAATAGAAATGCTCTTCCAACATTGCTAATGTTTTTGTGATACCAAAATGACCTGTAATTCCACCCCCATCCGCTTCTCTGATGACCAATTCACGAATACTGCACTTAGGGATCCAAAGTAGATTCCCATTGAATAAGAACCCATCATGTAGCACATAAGATCCCATTGAACCCTTCATAATTTGTGAATAGGTAGGACCAAAATATCCATCTTGCTTCTAATATTGTGTAATTAACTCCAAACCAAGCAATTTGAAATTAAGAACACCAATTAAAGCATACCTCTTTGATAGAGCATCAGCAACCACATTAGATTTGCCTTCTTTGTACCTTGATGGAAAGTGAAAAGACTGCAAAAATTCAACCCACTTAGCATGTCTTGGATTGAGTTTATGTTGGCCATTGATATTCTTTAGAGCCTCATGATCAGAATGCAATACAATTTGACTTGGGCGCAGATAATGACTCCAATGATCCAATGCTCGAACAATAGCATAGAATTCCTTGTCATAGGGAGAGTAGTTCAACCTTACTCCATTCAATTTCTCACTGAAATAACCTATAGGCCTTTTACCTTGAACCAACACTGCACCCATCCCTACGCCACTAGCATCTGTCTAAACTTCAAAAGGTTTCGAAAAAACAGTCAAAGATAAGATAGGAGCTTGACAAAGCAATTTATTCACCAATTCGAAGGCCCTTTGCGCATCTTTAGTCCATTCAAACTTCTCTTTGTTCTTTTTAATACACTCTATCGAGGTGCTACTACAAAAGAGAAATTCTTCACAAATCTTCTATAGAAAGAAGGTAAACCATGAAAAGCAAGCATGTCAGTCACAGATTTCGGAACTGGCCATGATTTAATAGCTTCTACCTTCGAAGGATCAACTGAAACACCGTCCTTAGAAACAATGTACCCTAAGAACGTCACACTTGAGACCATGACCGAGCACTTTTCGAGCTTAACATACAACTTCTGCTTTCTCAAAGTTTCTAACACTTCTCTTAGATGCTACACATATCTTCCGCACTTGCACTATACACCACTATATCATCCAAATAGACAACCACAAACTTTCCAATGAAAGGTTTCAAAACTTCATTCATCAATCTCATAAAAGTACTAGGGGCGTAGTAAGACCAAAAGGAATAACTAACCATTCATAGAGTCGTAGTTTAGTTTTGAATCCTGTTTTCCACTCATCACCCTCCTTCCTTCGAATTTGATGGTAACCACTCCTCAAATCAATCTTGGTAAACACTTGTGAGCCAAACAATTCATCCATTAAATCATCTAATCAAGGAATAGGAAACCTGTATTTGATGGTGATGTTATTCACAGCTCTAGAACCAATGCACATTCTCCATGATCCATCCTTCTTAGGAACAATCAAAGTTGGTACTGCACATGGACTCATGCTTTCTCTAACATACCCTCTTGCCATCAACTCTTTAATCTGTCGTTGAATTTCTTTAGTTTCTTCTGGATTGCACCTGTAAGCTGGTTTATTAGGAATCTGAGCTCCAAGAACCAAATTAAACTGATGTTCGATTCCTCTAATGGGTGGCAACCCTGGTGGCAATTCATCAGGAAATATGTCATGAAATTCGTGCAACAAGGGGCGCAACTCACGAGGGATGCTTGTTGCTTTCTCTTGCAATTCCTTAGCCATTAACACATAGAACTTCTCACAATTCTTTACCTCTTGCACCACGGCTTTCTCATCAATCAACAATACACCCTTTTTAAGCTATCGAAAATTTCGAACTTTACAAAGGTTTCAGCGCAACTGGTTTTCCTTGTGCCTGTTTCCTAATGATGTATATATTTGTTCTACCATGAAATTGTACAAATATATCATATCGCCACGGTCTTCTAAGCAATATGTGGCACGCATCCATAGGACATACATCACAAAGCACTTGATCATCAAAATTTCTAATTTTGAAACTAACCAGAGCTTGTTTATTCACCTTGACGTCACTTGTGTTATTGAGCCAATGTAACTTGTAAGGTTGAGGATGTTTAGTTGTAGGAATTTCGAATTTGTTGATCAATACAGTAGAGACCACATTAGTGCAACTGCCTAAATCAAATATTAGATCACACAATCTCCCTAAAACATTGCACCTGGTGATGAAAATGTTATCCCTCTGGTTCTTTGTAGGTGGTGCAACTTTAGATTGCAAAACCCTTCGGAGAACTAAACTCTGGCCATTCACCTCAGGAGTAATTTCCTCAATTTCCTCTTCCTGAGTGTCATAATTCACGCCATCCTCCTGTTGTTCATTCTCATCTTCTTCAAAGTTTTCATCATCTGCCCAATTTCGAGTAGTAGGAACCCTTGAATGAGGTCAATCCTTCTGGATATGGCCTTGACCTTTGCACTTGAAACATGTGCGTTGACCAGGGTATGGAGGCTTAGTAGCACAACCTTTATCCTTGATATACAGAGGATTTTTTGAAGTGGAATCGAAATTTTGTTTAAATGAAACAATGGCACCTTCCTTCTTCACAAAGGGTTTCGAAAAATTAGCTGCTTTTTCGAATATTGCTTATCAACCCTAGATGCAACCTTGTAAACTTCATCAAAAGTCCAGTAAGGCTGTAATTCCACCTTTTCTCTTATTCTTTCATCTAAGCCAGCAACATAACGAGCAACTTCATGATCCTCCTTTTCTTCTAGATCGTACATGGTGATCAGGTTGAGGAATTCAGATGTATATTCTTCAACTGATTTTCGTTCTTGCCATAAAGTATGCATCTTTATGAAGTTGGTTTGCTCGTAATCCCGAGGAACATAACGTCTCCTCATATCCTTCTTTAATTTCGTCCAAGTGGTTACTTTAGACTTCCCATCCTTTTTCCGTTTCTTTTGCATACCTTCAAGCCATAAACTAGCTAAGCCAATCAATTTCAATTCTGCAATCTTGTATGATTTTCGGTCATCACACTCTTTATATTTGAAAATTCATTTAATCCTTCATAGCCAATCTAGGAATTTTTTCGGATCCAAACATCCACTGAATTCAGGAATATCTAGTTTAAGATTGCGATCATCATTCTTAGGCGTCTCCTTCTTTCTGCGCCTATCCATAGGTTCTTTATTACTAGAACATGGTTAGTATTGTTTCCTTGAGCTTGCTTGCTCATCATTAGAACTAGAATCCGTCTCCGTTTTACTTACACCCTTGGATTTTCTTGTTGATTTCAATTTACGGCAAAGTCTTTCATGGTGGCCTCAAACATAGCTTTTAATTCTTCTCTGTCCATGTGTAATTCCTCAGTAGTAATCTTAGGAGTATTTACTTCATCAGGTGACATCATTACCTTTGTTTCAACAATGAATTGATACCAATAACCTTGAGGATTAATGTCCTGTCAACGAGAGCACCAAAAGTTGATGTGAATATTGATCAAAGAAATCGCCACTCACAATGATATAATCTTATTTCGGTTTTCTCTAAAGCCAAGCAACAACGAAATCTATCTAAGTCGAATATTTTTATGAATTGATTAAAGCTATGCACCCTGAATTCCTAAAAATATCCTCACAAGAGTCTAAAGCCTAAGCACCAAATCCTTCAAAGTGTTCAAAATTTTCACACTCGAAAATTTCTTCGGTTTTGTTTTGTTTCGTAGAAAACAAATAAACATAAACAATAATGTTTATTGAATTCACTAATCTGAATTTTTAAAACTAATGTTGAGATTATTTATAGTATATTCATCAACAAATCCTAACTTAACTAAGCTAACAATACAAGCATAATATAGGAAAATCGCCCTAATCTAGTGTCTCATCGATGACTCACAAGATAAGAACGCCACATAATCACTACATATTATGCAACTTGCTAAAACATCCTAACAAACCGTATCTAAGTAAAAAATATCCTAACAAACTTATTCTTACCTTGTTAATCAAGATTATCAAAAAATTACTACCAGATTGACACAACAACATGATTTACCCAAATCCCCCAAAAATCGTCAAAATTAACACAATTCATGCTCGTCCAATTTTGCGCAATATTGTAGTTTTTCTTCAAATCTTTTAAGAAACCTTTCGAGATTCAATCTTTTAATCAAGAAACCTTCATGAAGTCATTTTCCATGTGTATAAGGCTATAAATGATTAAGACACTTCAAGAAATAAAAGACTCAATGCCTAAAATGAGAAAACCTTGTCAAGTGAAGTGGTAGAAACTCAGAGGCAAAACCATCTTATTCCCCTAATTCCACCATTGTTCTCTTTGCTTCAATGATCAAGTATTTTCGTGTGTCACCATACACACCCATGATGATGTCTTAGAAGATCCCAAAAGCCTTGAATCCCCTTATGCCATTATTTCCCCCATACTTGCATCATTCTTAGAAGCCATTATCAAACCTTCGAAGTGATCATCTTGTTTCGTATCACTTCCCCAAATCCATAGAACAATCGTAAAAATTCAAGCTCCAAGCAATCTTCAAGATTTGCGCAATTTTTGATACTTTCTTCAAATTTTATTGAAACCTTTCAAGATTCAATCTTTTAATGAAGAAACCTTCAAGAAGTCGTCTTCCATGTGTATAAGGCTGTAAATGAAGATTAAGACCCTTCAAGAAGTAAAAGACTCAATGCCTAAAATGAGAAAAAAAAAACCTATCAAGTGAAATGGAATAAAAACTCATAGCCAAAACCAACTTATTCCCCTTGTCAACCTTCATGCCTATATTTGCGTGCCACACCTAGGTACGTGTGACCATGCACACGCATATCCCAACCCTGGATGCACCCATTAGACTTGAGTATCCATAAGCAATCAATTCCTCCATGGTACACCCTTGTTAGCATCTTCAATCAAACCTTCGAAGTTGTGATCAATATTTATATAATCCTCCCCTTCTTCAAAAAAGTTGGTCCTCAAACCTTGAAGTTGATCATCAGAAACATAAGGAGTCAAATCACCAATGTTAAATGTAGCATGGACTCTATATTAACCTGGAAATTCAAGCTGATAAGCATTGTCACTAGTCTTCTTCAATTCCTAAATGGACAATCATTCCTAGGCATAAGCTTGTTCTTGCATTTATTTGGAAATTTGTCCTTCCTTAGGTGTAGCCAAACCAAGTCTCCCTCCTTGAATGAATATTGATGACGATTATTATTTGCACGAGCCTTGTATTGCTCTTTCACCTTCTCAATCCTAGCCTTGACCTGCCAATGAAGCTTCTGCATGTATTCATTTTTTGCCAAAGCATCCTTGTGCACCAATTCACCCTTTGGAATATCAATATGATCAATAGGAAACTTAGGATTCACCTCATAAACAACCTCAAATGGCGAGTGTTTAGTAGCAAAAGTAGGTGACCTATTGTAGGAAAACTCTGCATGTGCAAGCTTTAAATCCCAGTCTTTATGTGTCTTACTCACCAAACCACGCAATAAGACACCAAGTGTTCTATGAGTGACTTTTGTTTGCTCATAAGTTTATGGATGATATGATGTACTAAAGAGTAGTTTCGTGCCAGCAAGCTTCCACAGTTACTTCTAGGAATAGCTCATAAATTTCGTATCTCTATCACTTACAAATAGTTTCGGAATTCCATGAAGCTTCACAATGTCTCTGAAAAACAGGTCTGCAACATTTATAGCATCATCTATTTTATGACAAGGTGTAGAGTGAGCCATCTCCGAAAATTTATCTACCACAAGCATGATAGAATCCTTTCTTCTTGCAGTTCTAGATAATCCCACAATAAAATCCATGGAGACATTTTTCCAAGGACCTTAAGAAACTGGCAATGGTGTGTAATGACCTTGATGAAAAGAAGCTTTTGACAATTGACAGATTGTACATTGAGATATGATAGCTTCAACATCAACAATCTTCTTAGGCAAATAAAAGTGTTCTTCTAACATGTTTAGAGTTTTAGCAATGCCAAAATATCCTACTACCCCTCCACAATGCGCTTCACAGACAAATAATTCTCTAATTGAACACTAAGGCACACACAATTGATTACCTTTAAATAAGAACCCATCATGCATCACATAAGAGCCCATTACACCTTTGCTCATTTGTTGAAATATAGGACCGAAATTGTCACCATGCTCATAGTATGTTTTGATCATATCTAAACTAAGTAGCTTGCAATTCAGCACACTAATAAGAGCATACCTTCGTGAAAGTGCATCTACAACAATATTAGACTTGCCTTCTTTGTACTTTGACGAAAAGTGAAATGATTGTTGGAATTCTACCCAGTTAGCAAGTCAAGGATTCAACTTATGCTGGCCATTAATATGCTTCAATGATTCATGATCAGAATGTAGAATGAAGTGATCATGTCTTAGGTAATGGCTCTAATGATCAAGAGCTCTAACAATTGCATAAAACTCTTTATCATAAGTAGAATAGTTTAACCTTGCTCCATTCAATTATTCATTAAAGTAAGCAATAGGCCTCTTCCCTAGAACCAATACTGCACAAATCCCCACATTGAATTGGTTGCATTAGTTTCAACTTCAAAATGTCTTGTAAAATCAAGCAATGCCAGAATAGGTGTGTTGCATAGCATCTCTTTAATCCTCTCAAAGGCTTTTTTGCGCCTCTTTTGTCCACTCAAAAGGCTTGTCCTTTTTTATGCACTAAGTCATAGGAGCTACAATATATGAAAAGTTCTTCACAAATCTCCTATAGAATGAAGCTAATCCATGAAAAGCACGAACCTCAGTTACATTAGTTGGAGTAGGCCAAGTTCTGATTGTTTCCACCTTTGTTTGATCTATAGAAACTCCATCTTGTGAGACCAAATAGCCCAAAAACGTGACACTAGGTACCATGAAATAACATTTTTCAAGCTTCCCATAAAATTTTTGTTGCCTTAATGTGTCAAAAACACTTCTTAGATGTTGTAGATGATCTTCCTTGCTTCTACTATAAACCAGAATGACATCTAAGTAAACAACAACAAACATTCCAAGATATGGCTTTAATACCTCATTCATGAGCCTCATGAATGTACTAGGTGCGTTAGTAAGACCAAAACGCATAATGAACCATTCACAGAGCCCCAACTTAGTTTTGAAAGTTCTTTTCCACTCATCACCCTCTCTCATGCGAAATTGATGATACCCACTCCTAAGATCAATCTTGGTAAACACATTAGAGCCATATAACTCATCAAGCCAATCATCTAGCCTTGGAATTGGGAATCTATATTTTATGGTTATGTTGTTGACTGCTCTTGAATCAATGAACATTCTCCAAGTACCATCCTTTTTAGGAACAAACAACGTGGGCACTGCGAAAGGACTCATGCTCTCCCTCACATATCCACGTTCCATTAGCTCTTCTACCTGACTTTGAATCTCCCTGGTTTCCTCTGGATTACATCTATAGGCTGGTTTGTTTTGGATTTTAGCCCCAGGAATAAAATCAATTTGATGTTCAAGGCCTCCTATACGTGGTAATCCCAGTGGTAGATCATTAGGAAACAGATCTCCATATTCATGCAACAAAGGCTTCAAAATTGATAGAATTGATGAGGAACCTTCTTGTACTTCCTTAGCCATGAGAAAAAAAGACCTGATTACAAGAATTTAATTCCCTTTCAACCTCTGTTACACTCGTCAAAAATGCCCCTCTTTTATTCTCCAAAGTCTCTTGTTTTCGAACCCTCACAACTTTCAATGGATTTAATGCAATAGATTAGCCATTGGCGTGATTTTTTTTGACAAAAACATTAGTCCTATCATCATATTGAACAAACCTATCATATTGCCAAGGCCTTCCAATTAGTATATGGCATGCATCCATAGGGAAAACATCACAACACACTGTCCTCAAATTGTGCAATTTTGAATGATGTTAAAGCTTGTTTAGTTACCTTAACATCACTAGTATTGCTCAGCCAATGAAGCTTGTACGGGTGAGGATGTTTATGAGTAGGTTAGTTGGGCTTTTCAATCAACATAGTGGACACCACATTCGTGCAACTACCACTGTCAATGATAACATCACAAAGCTTGCCCTCAACTACACACCTTGTCATGAAGATCTTGTCTCTTTGGCTTTCCTCCAAGGGCGTGGGTTTGGTTTGTAAAACCTTTCTCAACACTAAAGCCTCGCCATGAGTCCTAGGATCAACTTTCAAGATCCATATCATTGCTACTTTTATCCTGTTGCCCAATGTCATCTTGCTCCCCTTCTTCAATAATTACATCTAGATAGGCGTCATCAATCTCCCTTGCCTGTCTCACTGTGATGACTCTTGAACTAGGACAATTTCATTGCACATGACCATATCCTTGGCACTTAAAACACTTCCTTTTTACATCATGAGTTGATGAGAATTTGGTAGGAGTAATGACCCTTGGCTTATCTCCACCTTCAACCCTTGGCCTACTAGTTTGTGCAAACACCACCTATTTTTCCACCTTGGATTCATAACTTTTGAAGAAGGTCTTGGACTTTTTCGAGTGTCCTTGGTTCTAAACTCTCAAGGCTACTACGCAAATTTCATCAAAAGTCCAATAGGGTGGCAATTCTACTTTCTCCTTGATAAATTCATCAAGTGCTGCAACAAATATAGCCACCTTATAATCCTCCTTTTCTTCAATATCACATTTGATAACCATTTTTCAAACTCATTGATGTATTCTTCAACACTTTTTGTGTTTTGTTTCAAAGCATGGATCTTTAGGAAGTTTTTTTGTTCATATTCATGAGGAATAAATCGTTTCCTCAATTCCTTCTTCAATTTGCGCCAAGAGGTGATCTTGGATCTCCCTTCTTTCCTTCTCTTCCTTTGCAAGCCTTCATACCAAAGACTAGCATAAGATGATAGCTTCAATTCCGCCCCTTTAAAGGCTTTAGAATCATCCTACTCTTTATAATTAAACACCCTTTCAGTTCTCCTCAACCAATCAAGAAAAACTTCAGGATCTAGACTTTCATTGAGCGCAAGAACGTCCAACTTCAGACATCGGTCATCATCCCACGCTTTGTCTCATTGTGCCTTTCCTATCATCTTAATCACTTGATCTTGATTCTATGATCCTCCTAAGCTTACGTATGCCTCTAGCAGAATCATCATCACTAGAACTTGAACTAGATTCATCAATGTTGTTCGTTTTTTTTTTTGCGCTTTTAGGCTTGTCTCCCACGAATTGCATCAGTTCCTCCAACATGTTTCACATTTCTATGATCTCAGTGTCCCTTTGAACGTATCTATCTTGCTCATAAGGATTTCCCAACATGTTCTTTACACATTGCTCATCTGCCATAGCTAATTTTTCTTGAGTATTGATTGTTTTAATCTCTCAACGAAAGCACCAAAGTTGATGTGAATTTTCGTATGAATCAAAAATTCACAAGGATATATAACTAAAATTATGAATTCCTAAAGGCCTAGCCACCAAAATTCACAATTTTAGATTGATTAATTAGTCTTTGATTAAAGCTCAAGGCACCCTCAAAGCAACTAACTAATCTACAAAAGAGTCTAATGGAAATATCCACCAACTCAAGTTTTTGGTATTTTGTTTTCTATGTAAACAAAAAAAAAACTTTTATTCAACTCTTAAATCTGAAAATTACAAGCTAATGTTGAGATTATTTATAACCATAATCAAGAAAAAAATCCTAATAAAACAAACTAAAAAACACGCACGGAACTAAGGAAAAATTGTCCCCTTTATTGACTCAACAATGACTTACAAGATAAGATGCCACATCAGCACTGCATGTCATTCTCATCTTGCTAACAAACTCTAACAAACTATATCTAAACAAGAAAATATACTAAAAAAAATTCTATTATCTTGCTAATCAAAATAATCAACAAATTATAACTACATTTACGCAAAAATATAATCTACCCAAATCCATAGAAGAATTGTCAAAATTCACGCTATAAGTAATCTTCATGATTTGCGCAATTTTTGATATTTTCTTCAAATCTTCAAATCCTTGAAAATCCATTATACAAGCTCTTAGCATGTTCTCCATGGTCTGTATTGTTCTCTCCGTCTGTCTATCGGTTGCTGGATGGAAAGTTGTACTCATTTTCAACGTTGTATCGAAATTCTCCTAGACTCTTTTTAAGAATTTCGAAAGAAACATAGAATCCCTATTTGAAACGATATCCTTTGGAACTCATTGTAGCATCACAACATGCTTTATGTAAGCTTTTGCAAGTTGTTCCACCCTCCAAGTCTCCTTCATCGGTATAAACACCACTGATTTAGTAACCCTACCACCACATCCCATATGGTATCATTTTGATTCCTAGACTTTGGCAAGCAGGTTACAAAATCCATCGATATACAATCCCACTTCCATCCTAGTATTTCAAGTCGTTGAACTCCTCGTTGTGGTCTTTTACGCTCAACTTTCATCTTTTGACAAGTTAGAGACCTCTCACGAATTCAGCCACTTCTCTTTTCACCCTAGGCCACCAATATATCTTTTTCAAATCCTTATACAATTTATCACCTCTTAGATGAACTTAATACGATGTATTATGACCTTAATCCATAATTTTCCTGTTTCAAATCTTTACATTTTCGTGGTACACACCACCTTCCTTTGTACCTCAAGCTTCCATCTTCATGGATTTTGAAGTCCAAAGCCTTTCCTGCTTTCAATTTCTCCTTTATTCTATCCAATTTCACATCTCCATCCTGGTTCTCCTTAATCTCCTCAAACATTGTCGGTTGGATACTAAGATTACAATGTATTCCTTCCAACTCTCCCTCTTTCACTATCTCCTTGTTCATTCTCTCCATGTCTCCCAGCTCGTTACCGACCACTAGCGAATTCACTCCATGTCTAGTTTTATAACTTAGAGCATCCGCTACCACATTGGCTTCCCTTCATGGTATTAGATATCTAAATCGTAATCCGTGATCAACTCAAGCCATCTCCTTTGCTTCATATTCAAATCCTTTTGAGTGAAAAAGTACTTTAAGCTCTTGTAGTCCATGTAGATCATACATTTTACTCCATACAAGTACTGCATCCATATCTTTAAAGTAAACACGATCGCTGCTAGCTCGAGATCGTGAGTGGGATAGTTTACTTTGTATGGCTTCAATTGTATCAAAGCATACGCAATCACCTTTCTATTTTGCATTAAAACACATCCCAAACAATTTTTAGAACCATCACTATACTCTTCATACGAACCACTCTTTTGAATGTCGTCACCGAAGCTGTAGTCAGACGCTGCTTTAAGGTCTGAAATGCCTCTTCACACTTCTCACTCCATATAAACTTACAGTCTTTCATCATTAACAGCGTCATTGGCTTAGCGATCTTCGAAAAGTCCTTCACAAACCTCCTATTATACCCTGCTAAACCCAAGAAACTTTGTACATCCGTCACATTATTAGGTGTAGGTCACTCTTTCACTTCTTCGATCATGGCAGGATCTACTTCAACTCCCTCTTTTGACACAAAACGTCCCAAAAATGCATCTTTCTCCAACCAAAATTCACATTTTGAGAACTTAGCATATAACTTATTCTCCCTTAGTGTCATCAAAATTGTCCTCAAATGTTCCACATGCTCCTCTTTACTCTTGGAGTACACCAAAATATCATCAATAAAAACTACCACAAACTTATCCAAGAATCGTTTAAAGATCCTATTCATCAAGTTCATGAAAATTGCTAGCACAATCGTTAACCCAAAAGAGATAACAATGAACTCATAATGCCCATAGCTCGTACGAAAAGTCATTATTGGTATGTCCTCATTAGCCTCAATTGATGGTACCATGACCTCAAATTAATCTTTGAAAATATAGTAGCTCCATTCAACTGGCTAAACAAATCATCAATCCTCGGTAAAGGATACTTATTCATGATCGTCACCTTATTTAACACCCTATAGTCAAAACACAACCTCAAACGCCCGTCTTTCGTCTTCACAAATAACACTACTGCTCCCCAAGGTGAAGCACTACACCTAATGTAACCTTTCTCTCACAACTCTTATAACTACTCCTTCAACTCATTTATTTCCGCAGGTGCCATCCTATATGGTGCTTTGCAAATTGGTGCTATCTCTGGAACCAAATACGTGGTGAAGTTGATTTCTCGCTTCGGATGCCTCGGAATATTCTCCAAAAACTCGTCTAGGAAATCTCACACTACCTCAATATCTTCAGGTTTGGAAGACTCAACATGATCTACATCCCTGAAACTACAAAGGTAAATTGGAAAACTTGTCTTCACAAACCTAGCAAACCTCATTACTGACACTATTTTCCATATTCTGCATCATTTGAATCTGGTCACTTAGCTGCTTTACCAAGGAATATGTTGCCTAAACTGATTCTATGCTGGTCCCATCAAGACCAGCACCACTACTACCCCCATCCTTCATGTTTAACACACCACCTGCATATGTCATGCCCTTTTTAACTATTATATGTCAAAATACCAAGGTCAGCAAGCCTCCATAGGGCAGATCATGGTTTGCTTTCTCCACACAGCAAATGATATGTCCTCACATCATAGTAGGGGGGTTGACAAGAATGTTTCCAATGAGGCGGTAAATTAGAACACTATCGATCAATAGTACACTCATACGGCCTTGTGCCCTAGGAAACACTATCTTTGAGGCTATGATGTGGAATATCCTCATGACTGGCTCCTTTAGTTGGCAAATCTTGTACCCCTGCGTGGCGTCAGGTGAACCAATAAACAATCTGGTATGGATCTGTTCTGCTGTGATTCCCTTGACAGAAGGTCAATTCTCTGTTGAGTATACATCAGGTCCCTTAGCTGGAACTTTGAGAATTTCAGCTAGTTTCTTTTCAGTCAAATTAATAGGAGTATCTTTATCAAACGAAAAATAGGATCCATCATCTTTAGTATGCACGTGTTCATAATATTGTTCAACCAGTGGCATGAAGACATCTAGATGTTTAGAAAACAACACAGACCACTTCAAAAAATCTAAAGCCTCTTTAACCTCAACAAAAAACTTCTGTGGAACCCAACCCTTTGCAACAGAAAATCCTACAAGAATTTGTCTATCTTTAAGATTATATAGAGGTTAAGGGGAAGTAGACTTACTTTTTTTAGATTTAGCACTTTAAGAGATCACAATAGTAGATTGCTTTCCCTTTTGCCCTATTGTCGTCTGGTCTAGTTATGCTTCGCGAATTATAGCTTTGCCTTTGAATGCCTCAGAACCCTTGTTGGAAACCGTCTTCACTCGAGCACCCTTGCTTGTTATAGTCTTAGTGCCCTCCTTCTCAGTAGCTATGTCAACTAACTCTTCATCCTCAGCAACTTCCTTGTTCTTTGATTTCTCCACTAGTTTGGGAGTGGTTTTAGGTGTGGGTGTTTTGGATTTTGTGGTTGGTGGTTTAGTGACCTTCTTCTCAGCTTTCTTAACCGCTTTTGATGACATTTTCTTGGTACTCACTTTCTTTTCCTTCAATTCTTCTCATGGCCATAACTACATCCTCCTTGGGTTCAACTTCCTTCTCTTCTGATTTAACATCTTCTTCCTTAACTTCTTTTTCATCCGACTCTGATTCGAACTCAGATTCCTCCCCTTGTTCAGATTCGTTAGCAATCTCAGGTTCTTTGGGTTTAGAGTCTCCATTGGTACTCATGTGGATTCTTTGAATTTTTGTGTGGGTGGCTTTTTGGCAGTAGTAGATCTTGTGGATGTTGGTGTAGAATATTTGGTGGTTTTGGCGGTTAATTTTGGATTAACCGCTTTTGTGGTGGTTGTTTTCGTTGTGGATTTTGGTGTGGCAGATTTTATAATGAGAGATTTTGATGTTTCTGGCATGGCGTTCTTTCGAATCAATGGCACTTCTTCCTCTTCATCAATTCCCTCTTCCAACACATCCTCTATCACAGGCTCAATTACTTTATCAACAATATTTTTTGATTTCTTCGTTTAAATTTCAGGAGATTCACTAACTTCTTTCTCAACCAATCGTGTGCTTCTTCTCTTTGACATGATGAGACTAAAATTTTCCTACTTTGAGCAAAAAAACTTTGAACAATATGAGTGAGAAAAAGAAGAAGAAGAATTTAGATGATTTAGGTTTTGCGTGAAAAAGATATGATCGAGAGAATATATAAGAAAGATATGAGATGAAGGAAATGAAATGAAAAAGGAAAGTAAGATCAAGAGCATATATAAATATAAAAGATTTGAAAAAAAACGATTATCTTCAAATATTTGAAAGATATTTGTCCGTTCAACCAGAAAGGGAGGTTCCATATATATAACAGTCATTACATTTATTTCAAAAATTAGAAATTTTGAAAATAAACTACCTGACTACAATAATCACCTCAGGAATTTGGTTTCCTAATGGTTTGCAACCGGTCTGTGCCAACTTACTCTTGACAAGATTATGCTAAGGTACTTGAGTACTAAATTGATCATTTCAGTATCGCATAAGAACTATGTGAGACCTAAAAAGAAGAAATGAAACAAAAACGGAGAAATGTATACAAAATGACATCATTTGACTAGCAAAGGGACAAGTGAAGACATACGAGCTCATTATCCAATTTTAATCATGCCCAACATGTTACGAATCTTGATGAACATTTCTCTGCTCCAGGGTTTTGTAAAGATGTCAGCTACTTGATCTTTCTGACCTGCAAAACTCCAATTCTACATTGCCTTTTTCAACATTGTCCCTTAGAAAATGATGCCTAATTTCAATATGTGTGGTTTTAGAATGTGGGATAGGATTTTTCGAAATATTGATTGCACTTGTGTTATCACATAAAATGGGAACACTTCTGAAATAGAACCCAAAATCCATTAGTTGTGACTTTATCCACAAGAGCTGAGCACAACATAGTTCTGAAATAGAACTCAGACTCTACTGCAGTTAAGGCCGCAAAATTTTGTTTCTTAGATCCCCATAAAATAAGGCAAGAACCTGAGAAGTGAGCCATTCCAGAAGTGTTGTTCAGTATGCTACAAGATTCATACTTCTACCTTTTGGATACCACAAACACAAATCATTAGTACAGTTGAGATATCTTAAAATTCTATTAACAACCTTTAGGTGTGATTCTTTAGGGTTGCTTTGAAATATTGCACATAACCCTACTGAAAACACCGTATCAGCCCTACTGGCTGTTAAGTAAAGAAATGAGCCAATCATATCTCTGTAAAACTTACCTTTAACATCCTTTCATTTCTCATCAAGGCTCAATTTTGTAGAAGTTGGAATAGGTTTTTCATAGGATTTGCTGTCTTGCAGGCCATATCTTTTCAGCAACTCCTTGAGGTACTTCCATTGATGAATCAATTACCCTTATTTTACCTGTGGTTTCTTTAATCAATTGATATCCTAGAATCACTGTCTTACTTATGTCACTCCAACATAAGGGACTTGTACACTTCGTTCCATACAAAGCCTCAAGAGGTTCCATGCCAATACTTGCATGGTAGCGATTGTTGTATGAAAACTCAATGATATCTAAGTGATCCTCCCAATTCCCTTCAAAATCCAATTCACAAGCTCTTAGCATGTCCTCTAAAGTTTATATTGTTCTTTCTGGTTGTCCAACGGTCGCTGGATGGAATGCTGTACTCATTTTCAACATTGTACCAAAGATCTCCTGGACACTTTTCCAGAATTTCGAAAGAGCACTAGAATCCCTATTAGACACGATATCCTTTTGAACTCCATGTAGCCTCACAACATAATTTATGTAAGCCATTGCAAGTTTTTCCATTATCCAATTCTCCTTCATAGGTATAAACATCGCTGATTTAGTAAGTCTATCCACCACAACCCATATGGTATCATTTTGGTTCCTCGAATTTGGCAAGCAAGTCACAATGTCCATTGATATGCAATCCCATTTCTATCGCGGTATTTCAAGTGGTTGGACGTCTCCTTGAGGTCTCTTAACCTCAAATGTCACCTTTTGACAAGTGAGACACTTCCTCACGAATTCAGCCACTTCTCTTTTCATCCTAGGCCACCAATATACCTTCTTCAAATCCTTATACATCCGCCTCAAGGATGCTGTGAATACGGGGTATTGTGACCTTCCTCCATGATTCTCCGTTTCAGATCCTTACATATTTGTGGTACACACCACCTTCCATAATTCCTTAAAATTCCATCCTCATGGATCTTGAAGTCCACAGCTTTTCCTGCGCTCAATTTTTCCTTAATTCTGTCCAGTTTCACATCCCCCTCCTGGTTCTTCTTACTTTCCTCAAATATTGTTGGTTGGATACTAAGATTACATAGAATTCCCTCCAAATCTCCTTCCTTCACTATCTCCAAGTTCAATCTCTCAATATCCTTACATAGTTCATTAGCAACCACCAAAGTATTCACTCTATGCTTCGTTTTACGACTTAAAGCATCCGGTACCACATTCCGTCATGGATTTGGATATCTAAGTCATAATCCTTTATTAACTCAAGCCATCTCCTCTGTCTCATGTTAAAATCTTTCTGAGTGAAAAAATACTTCAAACTGTTGTGGTCTGTGTATATTTTACACTTTACCCCATACAAGTAATGCCTCCATATCTATAAAGCAAACACGATCACTGCTAACTCAAGATCGTGAGTAGGGTAGTTTGCCTCTTCTGGATTCAATTGTGTTAAAGCATACACAATCACCTTTTTATTTTGCATTAACACACATCCCAAACCATTTTTAGAAGCATCACTATACACATCATAGGAATCACTTCCATCTGACAAAGTCAGCATTGGAGCCGTAGTCAAACGCTCCTTTAAGGTCTGAACTACCTCTTCACACTTATCACTCCACTCAAATTTACAGTATTTCGTCATTAACGACGTTACTGGTTTAGCAATTCGTGAAAAGTCCTTCACAAACCTATTATAATAACCTGCTAACCCTAAGAAACTCGATACATCTATTACATTGTTAGGTGTAGGCCACTCGTTTACTGCTCCGATTTTTGCTGGATCTACTTCGACTCCCTCTTTTGACACTATATGTCCTAAGAATGCTACTTTCTCCAACCATAACTCACATTTCGAGAACTCAGAATACAATTCATTCTCCCTTAATGTCATCAAAATTGTTGTCAAATGTTCCACATGCTCCTATTTACACTTAGAGTACACCAAAATGTCATCAATGAAACCAACCACAAAATTATGTAAGAATCAATGGAAAATCCTATTCATTAAGTCCATGAAAAATGCTGGCACATTGGTTAACCCATTAGGCATAACAGTGAACTCATAATGCCCACATCTCGTATGAAAAGTCGATGTCGTTATGTCCTCATTAGTAATTATCAATTGATGGTATCCTGAGGTCAAATTAATTTCTGAAAACACAGTAGGTTCTTTTGATTGATGAAACAAGGCATCATTCCTCGGTAAAGGATACTTAACTTTGATTGTCACCTTATTCAGCTCTCTATAGTCAATGCACAATCTCAGACTCCTATCTTTCTTCTTTACAAACAATACTGGCGCCCCCCATGGTAAAGCACTAAGCCTTATGTAACCCTTTTCCGACAACTCCTATAACTGCTCTTTCAACTCACTCATTTCTGCAGGTGCCATCCTATAGGGTGCTTTGGAAACAGGTGCTGTTCCTTGAACTAACACTATGGTAAAGTCCATCTCTCGCTTAGGAAGCATCCCTGGAATCTCTTCGAGAAACACGTCCAGAAAGTCCCTTACTACCTCAATATCCTCGGGGTTAGCAGTCTCAACATTATCCACATCCCTCCCACTACAAAGGTAAATGGGAAAACCTCTCCTCACAAATGTAGCAAACCTCATTACTGATACTATTTTTTTGTGTTTTAGCCTTCCTGCCCTCCAACAGCTCACCTTCTTACCCTTTTGATCAACGAGATCTTCTGTGGCTCACACAAAATTTCAGCCTTGTCATGCATGTCAAAATAATGTAAAATCATACTTCTAATAGAACTTGTCATGCATGTCAATTCACAATCCAAACAAGCATAACAACATATCATACCATAAAGGATCATCCAAGCATGAATTCTAATTCTTATGTTTGCCTTTAATACTTCCGTACCTTATAAAATAGTGGTGATCCGCCACAACTTCTAAAAGTCGACTATTTCAAAGTTTCCTACATAGAGAAAACCGAAACTAAATTAAAACCTTGTTGACTAACTTCTACAACAACTCTGAAATAACTTTCTATATTGGAAACTTGTCAAAAACATTCCCTATATGGTCTCTATTTAATTCCATCCTTTACTTTAATTTTTCCATTGCAAAATACTCGATTTTCGAAAACATGTTTATGATTTATAAAACCTCAACATACATTTTGTATCACTTTAGAAAAGTGGACAGCAATTTAAAATAGTCAAAAACTCTTTGAAAAACCTCAAAAACAACATAAATCAATCATACAATGAAATACATTAACTTATATGATTAATTCATGGTAGTTACATACTTTAAAACCCTAACTATTCACTTTACAAAATCTGGACAACATGCTAAACAGTTTAAAATCACTTTTAAACTTCATGAACCATACTAAAAATCATATGTAACATTATAGAATTAACATGTGATCATACTAGCATAATATGAACACTTAAAACTTATTTTAACTTGCTTTTATGAAATTTTCAAATTTACTAATTAACATTAAACTCATGAAAAACTCACAAAAACATCATAAATTCATCATAAACTCTTTTACAATCTACAAACATCACTATGCAACAAATCTATGCTTTAAATTAATTTTTCATAAGCCAAAACATGTTCAAAATATTTATTCTATTGATTTTCATGGTTTCAAAATTTGGACAACAATTTATTTTATGATTAAATCCAGTAAAAATCAGTCTAAACTTCATAAACATCATAAGTTAATCAACAACAATTCATTATCATAATCTTGATTATCACAACATATCATAAAATCAAGATTTTCATTACTTTATAAACCCTAATCTAAAATTTCATGGACAACAACTTAATTCATGCTTTATAACAAATCATAACTTCATAAAACATGATTAAAACTTATAGAAACATGATTAATCATAAATATAAACATGAATTTGCAAAATTAAATCAAGAAGAAAGAAGAAGAATATTTTTTTTATACTGGGTTTGAAAATACCACAAGAGGAAGAAGAAGACAATGGCACACGGCAAGACAGCAGCGGCGGCAGCGGGGGGCAGCGGCAGCGGTGGAGCGCAGAAGGTTGGCGATGGTTTCGGCGAGGCTCCCACGAGCAAAAGCAAAACACTTTTTTTTTCTTTCCTCGGAAAATCAAAAACATATTTTTTTGTTCGACTTTCTTTCTCCCCTTTTATTTCTCTCTTTTTCTCTCTAAATTTATGAATCCTAAATTACGAAGTTGCAAAATAAAATCTGAAAATTGGGTTTTAAGGGGTATTTATCGGCCCGAAAGTAGGATTTTGTGAAAACCCATAATTATCCTAAATAGTGGAAAATAATTTTATGCCCTTGGCTTTAAATAAATTAGGAAAGTCTAAAAATTCTATTTTTAGAAACTTTTCAAAATATTTTATAAAACATAAATTATTATTTATTAGCGCAAAATAATTGTTTTTAATTAAAATTTATTAAAATTAGTTTGTTTAATACTCCTTTTGAATACAACTTCTTAATGAAAATATGAAAATCATATGTATAGAATACAAAATTAATTCCTTAAATACGTGAAAATATGGGGTATTATAATATGCAAGCAATTGACCCGGAAATTTCTAAGCACACCATTCCTCTAAACCAAGGAGTTAAGATCGTCCAGCAAAAGCTTAGAAGGGTGATGCCTGAAGTCTAACTGAAAATCCGAGAAGAGGTAATCAAGCAACTAAAGGTAGGGTTCATTAAGGTAGTTCAATATGCTTATTGGTTTGCCAACATTATTTATGTACCCAAGAAAGATGGAAGAGTAAGAATGTATGTGGACTTTCGGGATCCAAAGAAGGGCGGTGCAAAGGATGACTTCCTATTGCCTTACATCGATGTGCTTGTTGATAATACAATCTATCATACTTTGTTCTCTTTCATTGATGGTTATGCAGGATACAACCAAACCAAAATGGATGAAAATGACATGGAGAAAACAACTTTCACTACTCAATGGGGGTTATATTGCTACACAGTCATGCCACTTGGTCTAAAGAATGCTGGGGCTACATATCACCATGATGCAACTACACTTCTCCATAATATATACGTATGGAAGTAGAAGTATATATAGATGGATAATATTATAGTGAAACCCAAGGAAAGGAGTGAATATACCCTTGCCTTGAGAAAAAATTTCAAAAGATGTCGAAGGTTCAAAATGAGACTGAATCCTAAAAATTGTGCCGTTGGAGTTACTTCCGGAAAACTTCTATGTCACATAGTTAGTGCCAAAGGCATTGAGATCAAGGCCATTATGTCTTTAAAACCACAGAATATCGAGAAAGAAATTAGGGGATTCTTAGGAAGGCTCCAATACATAAGTAGTTTAATTTCAAACCTTACTATGGTATGTGACCCTATATTCAAGAAGTTAAAGAATGATGCCCTTAAAGAATGGGACGATTAATGCCAACAAGCCTTCGATAAAATCAAGTAATATCTTACAACTCCGCCGGTCCTAGTACCTCGAACCCTGGGACATCCTTTGAGACTCTACTTGATCATTACTAAAACCGCTATAAGGGCCATGCAAGCACAAGAAATCGATGGGAAAGAAAACGTCGTTTATTACATGATTAAGAAATTCCTGCAATACGAGGAAAGATACTCTAACATCGAAAAACTATGCTTAGCATTGGTGTGGTCTACCAAGAAGTTGAGACAATATATGCTAACTCATACTGTTTATACAGTTAGTAAAGGGGATCCCCTTAAATATCTCTTCGACAAGCTTGAGGTAAATGGGCGAATATTAAGAAGGATAAAATTTTAGCCGAATTTAACCTTAAATTTGTGTCACAAAAAACCATAAAAGGCATTATAGTCTACCAATTTTTAGCACAATCTCCGAAGGAACCTCGACCTGAGGATTATGAGTTTCCTGACAAAGATTTGATGATGACTGAAAAAGAAAGCTAGTACTTGTACTTTGATGGTGCCCCCAATAAACAGGATATGCGGTCGGTGTCTTGCTAATCTCACCCAAAGAGGAATATAAGCCTTTATCAGTAAAATTAGACTGTGATGTGACCAATAACACTGATGAATACGAGGCCTGCATCATAGGGCTCGAAGCTAGTGTAGCCTTAAAAATTCACAAGCTAAGAGTTTATGCAGATTTCTCTTTAATCATCAACAAAAACTCTGGAAAATTAAAAGTTAAAAGCAAAAGCCTATCTCCTTATCAAGCCCATTTGAAGCTAATCGCCTCCCAAATTGAAGAAATCGAGTACACTTACTCGAAAAGGGAGGACAACCAATTCGCCTAAACTTTGGCCAAGTTTGCATCAACTGTCCGCATCCCAAGTTGTTTGACGGAAATGCCCTTGGTGGTCGAAAGAAGAAAAAACCAGCTAATGTTTGCATGGTTGAAGAAGACAATGAGGTGAACGACCTCACAAATGAGGAGCCTTGGTATTGTGACATCAAGAACTATTTAGAAAACCAGCTACACCATGATGACACATCGAAAAATGAACAACCAGCTACAAGACTCCTGCCCTCCCAATACATCATTTTGGGAGGAGATCTATATAAAAGTTATTATAATGGCTTACACCTCCGATGTATGGACAACGAAGAGGCTTAACGTGTTATGGATCAAATACATTGGGGCGTATGTGGAACTCACATGAACACTCGAATGTTAACTTCTAAGATCATCAAGCAAGGATATTATTAGACCAAATCGGAGGTCGATTGCTGTGGTTATGTAAGTCATTGCGACAAGTTTCAGAAATACGCGAGTGCTAAGCATATACCTCCATCACTACTGCACTTTCTATCATCTCCGTGGCCATTCACAACATGATTTATTGACATAATTGGAAAAGTTACACCTCCGGGTCTTGGGGGTCACAAGTTCATATCAATACCGATTGACTACTTCACCAAATGGGTGGAAGTCGCTTCATATCGTGTGTAGCAAGCCAAACATGTGGCGCAATTCATTAAAGCCAACATATTATGCCGATACGGAGTCCCACATGGAAACATCGGTTATAATGGAACTGATTTTCATTGTGGATGCGAAGAACTTCTTCCATAATAGAAATCCAGAAACACAAGTTATCTCCGTATTGACCTCAAACAAATCGAGCTGTTGAAGCAGCAAATAAAAATGTCGACGCTATTCTACCAAAAATGACTGAAACCTACAGCGACTCGCCACTTAAGTTACCCTTCGCCTGATGGGGTTATAGATCATCCATTAGAACTTCTACTGGAGCAACACCTTTCTCCTTGGTGTATGGGATGGAAGTCATACAACCTATCAAACTCGGAATTCCCTCAATAAGAATCATATTTGAAAGCGAACTTTCTGAAGCCGAATGGGTGCGGGCCTGGCATCATGCTTTGGTCTTCCTGGATGAGAAACACTTAAAAGCCCTAAGTCATGTACAAGTCTATAAAAAAAAGGATGCAAAGAAATTTCAACAAATATGTCAACGAAAGGAAAATAAAGGAGGGTGATTTAGTTCTCAAAGCACAACTGAAAACCGTTATGGGTCCATTCCGCCTAAACTTGGCTGAACCCTATAATTTTAAGAAGATACTCCACGGAGGTGCAGTTGAACTAATGGATGTGAACTGTGATAACTTCTATAAATGCCTAAATTATGCCCTTGAAGTTACTGGAACTACGTTTGGCCTGATTTCGAAAGGATACTTAAGCAACCTTGGCTTGTGGTTCGGCCCGTTCCAAAATAAAAATCCCTCTTCCTCTACAGTACTCTAATTGCAGTTGGATTAAATTTGAACTATGTTTACATTAAAAAAAAATGTTGTACTTTTTCCAAGAAATAAAATAAATGACTCAAACACAATGGTTTACATAAATGAAAATAAAACATGGCACGCAGGCCTTGTTCATCAAAATCATAATAAGTTTGTGAAACAGTAAAGCAATCTTCCTACTTAGGTCGAGGTTCCTTCTCCATCTCTGATACGAAACAAGGTGACAACTTCGAAGGTTTGATTATGGCTGCTAAAGATGATACAAGCATGGGAGAAATTATGGTTTATAGAGATTCAAGACTTTTGGGATCTTCTAAGACATCGTCATGGGTGTGTATGGTGACACACAAAAATACTTGATCATCGATGCAAAGGAAAGAATGGTGGAATTAGGGGAATAAGATGGTTTTTCCTATGAGTTTTTCCCACTTCACTTGATAGGGTTTTCTCATTTTTAGGCATTAAGTCTTTTAATTCTTGAAGTGTCTTAATCATCATTTATAGCCTTATACACATGAAGAATGACTTCTTGAAGTTTTATTGATTAAAAAATTGAATCTTGAAAGGTTTCTTGAAGGTTTAAAGAAAAGTCACAAAAATGGTGCAAATTTGGACGGTTTGCTTGGGCGTCAATTTTGGCGTTTTTTGGTGATTTTGGGTAGATTAGATATTTGTGTAAATCTAGTTGTAATTTGTTGATTATCTTGATTAGCAAGATAAGAATAAGTTTGTTAGGATATTTTTCATATTAGATATAGTTTGTTATGATATTTTAGCAAGTTGCATTGCCATGCAGTGATGATGTGGCATTCTTATCTTGTGAGTCATTGATGAGTCACTAGATTAGTCCTAATTATCCTATGTTTATGCGTGTATTTTAGGCTAGATTAGTTAGGATTTTATTGATGATTATGACTATGAATAATCAACACATTAACTTGTAAAAAAATACAGATTAGAGTTCAATAAACATTGATTGTTTAAGTTTGCATGTTTTCTACAAATCAAATAAAACCGAAGGTGAGGAAAATTTTTGAGTGTGTGAAATTTTCGAACACATTGTGAAAGTTGTTGCTTATACTTTAGACTCTTGTGAGGATAGTTTTAGGAATTGGGGGTGCATTGCTTTAATCAATTCATAAAATTATTCGACCTAGATCGTTTTTCTTGGTGCTTAGCTTTAGAGAAAACCGAACTAGTTAATATCCTTGTGAGTGGCGATTTTTAACAATATTCACATCAATCTCCTCCGTATTCTTAATTAGAAGATTCCCCTGCCCTCACACACTTCTTAGGCACCCAGTGTTTCTTTCATGGGCCTCAGTAATCTACCCCTTTCCTTTACTTCCCGCATCTTGTTCATATTTATATCTCTTCCTCTTGGGAGCACATCAATCTTCGAAGGAGGTAGCTTCTCGAGTCTTTGCCATATGTGCACCTTTCTAGGACCCAGTCTATCCTTCATAGAAGTAATCTTGGGCTTCTCATGAACTCTATCCATAGCATACCCATGATCTCTCCTTTATGAGCCTCTGCAAGAATAGACATAGATTCTACGTTTATCCAGATTAAGTAAAGCTGGGATACCTTTTCATAGCATTCCGACAATTGATGCAAAGCTGGGATACCTTTTCATAGCATTCCGACAATTGAGGCACAACAATCCTCGTCCTTTTCATCCAATTGCTTTCCCAATTGTTGGCGATACCCAGTAACACAGGCTTTTCTTCAGGCCTCACGGTATCACGATCAGGGATTACCTATTGAATACCAAATTGCCTCATTACTCTAAGAGGGCAGTAGAAAGTCAATGTAGTAAAGCCGGCAACGCGAATGGAGGGGGTCTCTTCCGAATAGACCATTGTCCTAATCTTCCACCACGAAACAGTCTAGCGAATGCTAATCTTCTTATCACCAAGGGTCAGTGACCATTCATGCATGATAGTATGTGTTACTGCCAGCGTCTTCCATATAAGTTCCTAAGAGTATGTATGGGGATATTTGTGGGAGGCTCCATCAAATTCAAGCGATCCATGAGCCACACCCAAAGTCATTCACGCAAGAGCATGTTTTAAATGTGAAATGTTTCAAATTTTGAACTATTATATATTTGAAATAATGTATTCGACAAAATCATGATCATCACGATTTAGCATTAAATGACCATTTTCAGCTAAACATTTCAAATGCATACTAGTTGCTTACCTGGAGAAGAGGAGGACAAACGGTCAACGGGGCTTCACAATCCCGACCTTTTCAAACGATCAACGGTAAGAAATAGCTCCGTAGCGCATAGAGGCATTGGAATCCTCCCATCTTCGAATTTCTCAACAATGGTAATTAAAGCAGCATAACCAACTGTTGGTTCACCATTCATAAAGAAAAATCTTGCAAATATGCAAATCAGCAAGGCTCGCCTTCTATACCTCTTACGAGTTATTTTAACAATCCTGAAGCAATCAATCAATGCGACCATGTCTTCTTTCCTACCATTGACTAATTTTTCCATAGCATATGCATCAAGATTAAAATAACGATAAAAAATCGGCATAAGTAGTCTTTGATATTATGAAGACATTGAAAACCACCACAGGACAATCCCCCCATGCCACCTAATTCTTCAGTTAATGGGGTCACCTCTTTCTCCAGAAATATGAAGCTATGAGTGTTTGTATACAAAAATCCAACAACGACATATATAAGACTAATATCATGTTGAGCATACCTCAAAGTGATTACTGAAGAAAGCTTATAGTCGTTTAGCAAGCCTATCTCCTCCGGATTGAACGCCGAACGCCATTTATCGAAAGCAACTTCAAAACTTATTGCCATGGTTGCAACAACCTAAATTATTGAAATTTTTGAACAAAAACCTCTTAAAATCATCACTTTTGATTCGAATGAAGACGAACAAGAATAAAGAAGGGGAGTATATATAACCCATAAGCTGCCATAAATAAAAACGAGACGAGTGCCATAGTGCTAGACGAGCGCCATAGCGCTGGCCGAGCACCTAGGTGCACGTTAGGTGCCCTAGCACTCCCCTGGAATAATGGCATAGGCCTCCCCATATTTGTTTGTTTTTTGGACTTACACATTTTGCCTCAATATGCGTGTACGTCTTCCTCGATCTCCATGCCAAATTCACTTGTTTCAAGTCCGAGTCTTTTAATTATTATATTTGTTGTTATTTTTATTTTTTGAGGGTGGGGGGGAGTCGGTACCCTCTCTTGGGTCGGGCCAAAGTCAAGTATGTCAAGTAATGAGAAAACCGAGTCAAGCATGTACAAAATTAAGATTAAATATATACAAAATCGTGTTTCTTTACATAAATTTGTACATTTAGGCACGCATACACCACACAAGAAGCTAGATTCCTAAGTTACATGGGCCCTCGGTCGTCGACGGAACATCCTTGGGAGTAAAACCGAGCGACAGGTACATTTCTGAAAGGCTTGGGGTACCAGGCGAGACTCCTACAAGTGACGACGAAGGTAATGACTCCGAAGACAGATGCTGAAAGAAAGAATAATCTCGAGCAGACTGAGATGTGTCAGCGACCGTATCAGGCATCGGAAAATTGGTGATTCTTGTCATAGTAAATAAGCTGCCAACTGGAGTAAAACACTTCACAAACCCCTTCCCCGGAGATTCCCCTTATGTTGTACAAATAAAGGCTGAGGGCCCTAGTAGGAAGCATCTTGGACAATAGGACAAAGGGTTCAGCTACTAAGTAACCATTTCAAGGCCAACATTTCTAATGCGGGCCAGGTTTTTTCACTATAGTGTGAAAAAGAATCAAAAGAAACACTCGATTTTTTCTTGTAATTACGAATTCACATGCATGAAGGCAATGGTTCAGCGGGAACTTTGTGTCCCACCAGCAATTCAAGAGACGAAGAACGAACACACCAGATCTTTTTACGCACTCAAGGGCCTAAAGACCCCGAATGAAGTCATTAAACCCGCATCCCGAACCATTCGGAGAAAATCGGGGTCACGCTGCCCCTTTATCAAAGCGAGCCCCTCCAAGAATGGAATACTCGAGCCAAACCCCCTCAGGTGGTGGTTGTCCTACAAAATAAAAAAAGAAAGAATGAAGAGATTGAAAAGAAAGAAACAGAAAGAAAAGAGAAGAAAATAACGAAGTCAGTACTCATACAGCCTGAAAGGGGATAGTGAGAAATGTGTTGAGTTCGTTCAAAGGCCAACATGCTAGGCTGCCACTCCCCATGAGCCTATGCATGACTCTTTGAGGACACCTACCCTACATCCTCTACCTCCACGACGTCATCGTCTGAACTAGACCTGCAAAATGCAAGAATTTTGAGTACAAATTTTGGCAGTATAACAGCAATATATGGACATTTCAAATAAATAAACCATGAGTTATGGTTATCCACCCACCTGCAACAAACAATAGAGGACTCACAGTCTCAGCAGTATCCAAGAAACCAATATTTTCAACAATTTCAGCCTTACTTCCCAATAAGATCATCATTTCAAAATTAGAAAGAAAAGGGGGCTAACATGAGTGAATATACGGAGTATTACACTAGAAAGCATTTAGAAGCTTAGAGAAACTAATTTTGAACTTAAAACATGAGCTTCTATGTTCGATTCATTCATTTCAAACATGGTTTTGTTTCAAACAACATGTAAAACCATAAGTTAACTCATGAAGATAAAAAATGGGTTAAGTTTGTCATCATTAAAGTTGATTACTTATTTTATATGACCTATATAAGTTAGTGTGGAAATTAGCTTCATGACTCTACAATTTGTTGTTAATTTAAGCTATTCTCTATTTGTCATCATGATTAACATATGAGAATCAAGTTATTTCACGGGCTCAATTCATGCCATTTTCAAGTCACAAGTGCATTTTTATCAACAATCCAACAAAATGACGGAAATTGCACCCATTTATTCGCTCAACGTCAAACCCTTCATTACACTACTTCATACCCTAAACTAACAAGTTGAGTTTTCACTCAAATCTCACTTGTTTTGGTTCAAACCACTTCCTATGTGTTCCATTATACTCATAGAAGCAAGAACACGCATCAATTTCGACATTCCTACAAAAAATCAAGAAAAACCAATCTTGAGGTTATTAGTTACTTCAGGAACTAAGTGAAGTATCTTACAAGGATTAAGCATGAAAAATGACAAACTAAGCCAAGCAAAGAGACTTACATTGCTGGTGAGCAAATTTGTGTGAAAAATACAGGCTTCAAACCTTCACAAGAGCTTCAATGGAGGAACTTGGGGTTTGGTTTGGGGTTTGGTTCGAGCAAGAAGAAGAGAGAAAGCAAAGGTGTGTTTGTGTGATACAAACACTGACACAAACACCAACAAACAAAAAGTACAAACAACAGCAACAAATACAAACTAAGCTTACATGGACTAACAAGATGCCTGAGGGCCCCACAACGAGCGCCTAGGCGATGGGGCTGCGTCATGGCGCCTAGCCTGCGCCCCCACGCCCACTTGGTGATTTTTAGGGACACCTTGTGGGCCCCACTTTGCACTTTGGGGATTTTATTTTTTGATCTTCAAGCAAGATTTGCTTCACACACCCCTACATTCCCCGCCGCCATTTATCCAATATTCCTCATCAAAATAACCAAAATGCCCCTGAAAGACTAATCAGGTAAAAAATTAACAAAATGCCCCCGACAGACGAATTGGGTCAAAAAATACCAAAATTTCCCTGAAAGACGAATCAGGTCAGAAGTTAGTAAAGTGCCCCTGAAAGCCAAATCAGGTTAAACAAGACAGAAGACGACAAATCAACTTTCTACAACATCATCAAGTTTCCCTACGGCCAAGTTGAGTCTAAAGCGGAAATGTCCAGATCGTCAGCCGATCAACCTTAATCTCCAAACAATTTATCTCCGGATGATAAAGATGCATTTTCCGGAACCTCCTATACAATCACACAGCATCTGAAGCAGAACTTTATTCATCCTCAAGAAACGAAGCACTTTCCGAGGATACATCATCTTGGGGAGGTAAAAGTAACCCCTTTTGTTTTGCAGGTACCAAGTACTTTGACTTTCGTTTCACGAGAATTGTCGTCTCTACTAACTCAGTCAAAGCGGGGGCTAACTGTAAACACCTATTTTTGGTCCTGCCTAATAGCTAATGATTATCTTGTACCACGTTGTAGACATGTCCGATTCTTAAAAGTCGGGTGCTTTAAATAAAAAATCTAAATAGGACTGTCGTCTGAAGGGATTAACCGATGATGAGTTATGATAGTTGAAATACGCTTAAAATGATTTTCTTATTATAATTAATCATTTTATATTTTCAATCTATATTTCATTTTATATTTCATTTTCGTTTTCACTTCATCGTTTTAATATTATTTTTGAAAATAAAACAAATTAATTTATGCGTATGAATGTGGCCGGATTAGACAAACCTTCTAGAAATGTTTGTTCGATTTATGGCCAGTCTAGGTTATGGAAGAGTCTAAACAGTTTTATGGAAGTGAGTATCGTATATATTTATAATATATCGAAATATTTCGGTTTATGGCTGTAAATATACGATATAACGAAGCATCGGATATCCTCTGCTTGAAAATGGAAAATTATGGACTTGAGCGGCATTGCGTAGGGAGAGTGCCCAGCTTCCCATCCAGCTCTAAGGCGCTCAAAGGCAAAGCGCCACAACGCATAGTGCTTGCTGTTGAGCGTTCTGGCGCTCCTCCAGCGCCCTGGCGCTCCCTTACTGCATTTCCAACACTATATATACCCCCTCCTTTGACATTTATTAAACACAATTCATATCTTCACAACTTCTTCTCCTCTCTCACTCTCTATCTAACTCGTTTCTTTCTCTCTCTAAACCTCTCTCGATTTTTGTACATAACTTTAGAAGATGTGCTAAACACATATTATTACTATTATTATTAATCAACTAAGGTTCTTCAAGCTCTTGGTTCTGAAGGGTCGTCGGCTTCCACGCATGGTACTTCAAATGAGGCCAACAACATCGAAATCATCATCTTGAGTTCTTCAAATTAGTATGTTTGCATGATTATGTGATTTTCATGCATTATTAGATATTTGACATGTCATACTTAAAATTATGTAATCCTGACTAATTGATGATTCGACCTTAAAATAAAATCAATCTTAAGTACAAACCTTGTTTTATGTTTCATGTGAATTCATGCTAAATGTTTAATGTTTTCAAAACACATAGAATTCATGTGTAACTAAAAAGACATAAAAAGCATGTTTCCACTAATCAAAGATTAAAATCAACTTAATAATAATAAAGCAATCACCCGTGCATGATATAACAGAAATTATTTGTGCATTAAATAAAACCCACCTATCCTTATTTCTATACGTGTTTGTAGATCTAAACCGGAATTATGAATGCTATAGTTTGATATTATAATTGCGAAATGAAACAAGAGAACAAGAAGAGGACGCTATATGCGGGGGGACACTGTGACCTATTGTTGTCCTTACCCTCGTCCCCGAATCTAGTGATATGAGACCTTCTTATCCTTCGCTGTCATTTTGCCCTTGCGCTATGACCTAATGGGGTTCCGTCAGCTCCCAAAAGGAGGACGGTGGCGACTTCTCTACTAAGGTTTTTGTATTCTAGACTCACCCCCTAAGCTAAGCTTCTTCAATCAACTCTTCTTCAAAAGATCAAGTTCATGGTAGAAGGGGTGGTGATTACTATCGATGCATCTCCAATAAGGATCCAGGTTACCGATCAACCTATCATCAACGTCGAACACGATGACCATAAATGATTAACCGGTTTAACAATATTACGACTCACAAAAAATAACACATAGGAGCATGCCCAAAATCAAGCAAAACTATATTAATTATCTTTGATTTATAATGATTCTAAAAATAACTGTGTGTCCTTTAAATAAACTAAACTTACTTTACCACACATTAACTGTGAGTGGCTTACAAGTTATTTTTCTTGACCACACATTAAACTGTGAATGGCTATAAAAATATTTTCTCTTTAAACTTTTATTAAACATGTGATTAAAATTCCACAAACTACCTTTCTTGTTGATTAAGTAACTAATTAACTCAGCTAAATTCCTATTCTTCTTTATTAACTATTGGCCAACTGTTGAAATTACTTTAACATTCCAATTACTGAAGATAAATTAATAATGCTATAAATGTGGAATGTCAAAACAATATGAAAATCATAATTTCATAATACCAAACTTGTCATGCAAGTCAACTAAACAACAATTCATAATCACATACATAACATATAAGCTAAACATCCAAGCATGAATTCTACTTTTATTTTCGCCTTTAGTACTTACGTACCATGTATTGTAGTGGTAATATGCCACAACTCCAAAAAGTAACCTAACTCGAAATCTCCTAGATAGAGAAAAATCTAAACTAAATTAAAACCTTATTGTGTAACCTATAAAACAACTCTATACTAACTTTTTATGTTGGAAAATTGTCCCAAACGTTCCTTATATGGTTTCTATTCAATTCCATACTTATTTTAATTTCTCTTTTGCATATCACTTGATTTTCATTAATTGTCCAAAAAACGCACCTTCATAAAATTACTTTAAAACACTTTAAAACCCTTCAATATTGCATTTTTTCCAGAAAACATTATAATCATGTCCTAAGATCATCATACAAAATTTTGATGCATTAAAAATAATTATAACTAATTATTTCACATGCTACTATTTTGATTAGGCATAAACATATGTTAATAAAAATTTAAAGCATTATTTATTGATTCAAAGCTCCTTAAAAACTCATCAAAACATCATAAATCAAGCATAAAACTCTTTTACAATCTAATACCATCCTTACAAATCTAATCTATGCTTTAAAATAATTTTTCATGAAGCAAAACATGTTCATAATATTTTTGACTCTATGTTTTCATGGCTTGAAAATTTTGCCAGCAATATTAAACAACTTTAAATCCCTTAAAAACAAATCTAAACTTCAGAAAATCATCACAATTCATTCTGCAAACCATAAAACTACAAATTTCTTGAGTTCATAAACCGTAATTTAAAATTTAACGAAAACTTTATAAATTCATACTTTAAACATAATCATAAATTTATAAAACATGATTAGAATCACAAAAACATGATTAAACATAATCATAAACATAACATATGCATAATTGAAATAAAAAGAAAAAGGAGAAAAGTTTTTTTAAGTGTTTGAAATATACAAAGTATTAAAGTAAGAAGGGGTATTTATAGATCCAAAGTAGGATTTGGTGAAATTACATAAATACCCTTAACGTTTGAAATTATTTTTTTTGCCCTTGTTGTAAAACAATATAGGAAGCTCTAAAAATTCTATTTTTTTTAGAAACTTTTCAAAATATTTAATAAACCACAAAGGACATAAAATATAATTTATAAACTTTAGAAAACATAAAATAATCATTTTAATTATCAATTAATTGAAATTTCTTTCTTTATTTAACTTAAATTATCAGTAAAAATACTAAAAACATACACATAAAATACGAAAATAACTTCGTAAAATACGTGAAAAAATGGGGTATTAGATCCATGATCTCTCCTTTCAGCCTTACGAGCCTCTGCACAAATAGACATAGATTCTGCATGCATCGAAATTAGGTAATGCTTAGATACCTTCTCATAGCATTCCGGTAATAGTCACAGCAATCTTTGTCCGCTTCACCCAACTGTTCTCCCAATTCTTGGCAATACCTAGCAGCACAAGCTTCTCTTCAGGCTTCATAGTATCATGATCCGGGTTTATATATTTAATGTCGAATTGCCTCTTCACTTAAGAAGGGCAATAGAAAGTAAATGCAGTCAAGCCACCCACACAAATGTAGGGAGTTCCACCCGGATAGACCATGGTCCTAATCCTCCCCCACGAGACGCCCCAGCCAATGTTGATCTTCTTGTCAGCAAGGCTCAGCACCCACTCGTGATGGGAGAATGATGATACCGCTGATATCGTTCGTATAAGTTCTTAAGAGTGTACGTGGGGATCTTTGCATGAGGCTCAATCAGATTCGAGCGATCCATGAGCCACACCTGAAGTCATTAGCACAAGAGAATGTCTTGAATGTGAAATATTTCAAATGTTTTATGACCTATTCTCTATTTGAAATAAGTTATGTAGTAAAATATCAATCATTAAAATTTTTTAGACGAGTTACCATTACATGCATTCTTTTTTGCTAACAATTCAAGTGCAAATGAATCATAGACATTTATATCATAATATTTACTTGTTTAACTAGAGAAGTAGAGGACAGCCGGTCAAGGAGGCTTGAGGATCCCTCTTTAGGCGATCAAGGGTCAGAAATAGCTCCCCTGTGCATTGAGGCATAGGAGTTCTCCCTTCTTTGAATTGGTCAACAATGGTGATCAAAGTAGTATAACCGGCTGAGGGTTAACCATTCACAAAGAGAAATCTTGCAAATACACAAATTAGTAAGGCTCGCCGATTATACCTCTTCCGAGCTATTTCAGCAGTCCTCGAGTAATCAATCAATACTACCAATAAGTCTACTTTCTTACCATGAACTACTTTTTCCATAACATATGCATCAAGATTCAAATAACGAAGATGGGAAATAAGTAGTCTTAGGTGTTCGGAATACATGGCAAACCGTTACAAGACAATCCCGTTATACCACCTAATTCATCAAGTATTGGGTAACCTCCCTTTTGCCAAATATGAGCTATGGGTGTTTCTGGTCCCAAATCCAATAACAGCTTATATTAGATTAATATCGAGTTAAGCATACCTCAATGTGATTAGCGAAGCAAGCTTATAGTCCTTCAACAAACCTTTCTCCACCGGGTTGAGCGCCAAAAGCCACTCGTCACAAACAACATCAAAACTCCTAGCCATGATTGCAAGAACACACACATCAGTATTGAAATTTTCGAACAAAAACTCTCTAAAGATCGTCACTTTGGTTCCAATGAAGATAAATAAAAGGACGAAAGAGGGGGGTATATTAGCTTTAAAGTTGCCATAAATAAAAGGAAACGAGCGCCTAGGTGCAAGCCTCTCTATTTTGTTTCCTTTTCATTACAAACACATTTTCCCTTGATATCGTGGACGCCTTCGTCGATTTCTGTGCCCACTTCACTTGTTTCAAGTCCGAGTAATTTTTTTACTATCATTTTTAATTTCTTTTTTTGGTACCCTCAGTTGATTCGAGTCAAAGTTAAGTAGTTAAAGTCGGATTCTTCTTGATGATGCCAATGCTTCATCAATTGAGCATCAAAGAAGGTTGAATCCGAATAAGAAAGAAGTGGTACGAGCCGAAGTGCTAAAACTACTTCAAGTCGGCATCATCTTCCCTATTTCTGATAGTAGGTGGGTAAGCCCGATCCAAGCTGTGCCAAAATAAGGGAGCATGACTATTCTGAAAAATGACAAAGGAGAATCTTTCTCTCCTAGATCATTTACCGGGTGGCGTATGTGCATATATTACGGCAAATTTAACAAAGCCACTCGGAAAGACCATTTTCCTTTGCCATTTATTGATCAAGCGGTAGAGCGTTTAGTTGCTCATTCGCATTAGTATTTTATTTATGGATATTCTTGTTTTTTCTAAATCCCGATTAATCCCAAGGATCAGGAGAAAACTACCTGTACAAGTCCTTTTGGCACCATTTCTTATCGAAGGATGCCCTTTGGCCTTTGTAATGCCCGTCTACATTTCAACGATGAATGATGGCCTTTTTTTTCGATATGCTTGAATCATCCATCGAGATGTTCATGGATGGCTTTTCGGTTGGAGGATCATCTTTTGACCAATGCCTATCTATTCTCGTTTTTGTATTAGAACGATGTCAAAAGGCGAACATAGTCATAGTGCTTGAAGAAGGCATAGTGCATGGCCATGTCATCTCAAAACGTAGCATTGAGGTGGATAGAGCTAATATCGAGGTAATTGAACGCTTACCCCCTCCTGTAAATGTCAAGGGGGTGAGAAGTTTTTTGGGACAAGCGGGTTTTTACCGCCGCTTCATCCAAGACGTCTCTAAAGTCGCTAAACCCCTCACCTAGCTCCTCCTTAAGATGCTATGTTTGAGTTCACTTAAGACTGACTTATAGCATTTGATCAACCTAAGGCGGCCTTAATTTCTACCCCCATCATACATGCTCCAGATTGGACTCTTCCTTTGGAGCTTTTGTGCGATGCTTTGGACTTTGCAGTTGGTACTGTTGTCGGGAAACGGAAAATGGGAAGCTGCATGCCATTTACTATACAAGTAAAACTCTTGATGAGGCACAACGGAATTATGGTACCACCGAGAAGGAACTTCTACCCATTGTTCACGCTATGGAGAAGTTCCAATCATACTTGGTTGGGTCTAAGGTCATTGTTTTCACCAATCATTCGGTTTTGAAATACCTTCTCTCCAAGAAGGATGCAAAGTCGAGACTCATACGATGGATCTTACTCCTGCAAGAGTTTGATCTTGAAACCCGTGACAAATGTGGGGCGGAAAATGTAGTAGCGGATCATCTATCCTGCTTACATGTAGTTGAGGGGGATGAGATCACTCCAGTGGATGAATCATTCCCTGATGAGCAACTTATGGTAGCTATAACTTCCCCAACCCTTTGGTTTGTGGATTATACAAACTAGCTTACAGCAGAGGTTATTTCGCCTAATTGGTCTTATCAACAAAAGAGGAAATTCATGCATGATGTTCGGAACTAATATTGGGATGACCTTTTATTGTTCAAAAGAGGAATTGATGGCCTCTTTTGACGTTGTATCCCCGAGTCGGATATTCTGATTGTCATTTGTATGTGTCATTTGTCACCTTATGACGGACACATGGGTTGTAATAAAACCTTGGCAAAGGTTTTGCAAAGTAGTTTCTTTTAGCCTCACATATTTACAGATTTGTGGTCCTTTGTGAAATCATGTAGCCGGTGTCAACACACCGGCAATGTTACAAGAAGGCATGAAATGCCCCTAAACAACATTCTAGTATTGGAAATATTCGATGTTTGGGGGATGGACTTCATGGGGCCTTTTCCAATCTCCTTTCGGAACCAATATATATTGGTTGTTGTAGATTATGTACCAAAATGGGTGGAAGCTATTGCTTCCCTCACCAATGACTGAAAGGTGGTTATTAATCTTTTCAAGGATATCATTTTACCGAGCTTCAGAGTACCTCAGGCTATTATTAGTGATGGGGGGTCGCACTTTACAATGCATGCCCTCCAAACCCTCCTTGCTAAGTACGGGGTTAAGCATAAGGTTTCCTTACCTTGTCACTCTCAACGAAATGGGAAGGTCGGGATCTCTAGTCAGCAGAACAAAGTTATCCTCGAGAAGACTGTCGATAGGTCTCATAAGGATTGGTCCACAAAGCTTTCTCATGCCTTATGGGCCTATCAGACAGCTTTCCAAACTCCTAAAGGCACGACCCCCTATAACCTTGTGTGTGGGAAGTCATGCCATCATCCTGTGGAGTTAGAACACCGAGCACATTGGGCCATAAAAACTTTAAATTTTGATTTTCAAAGTGTCAGTGACAAAAGGATTCCTGAACTTCATGCCTTGGAGGAAATTCTGCTCGATGCTTACAAGAATGCTCGTATCTATAAAAATCGAACCAAGGCTTATCATGATAAACATATCATGACAAGGTATTTTAAGGTGGGAGAAAAGGTCCTCCTCTTTAATTCGCGTTTGAGGCCATTCCCCAGAAAGCTAAAATCGTGTTGGAGTGGGCAATTTATTGTCCACCAAATCTTCCCTTTCGTTCAAGGTGAAACAGGCAATGAAGGGAAGGAATATTTTAGTGTTAATGGTCAGCGATTGAAAATTTACCTTGATGGAACTCCTATCAATATTGGCCTAGTTGTGCACCTTGATGATTTTGATGTGACTTCAATCGTGCCTTATTTCCTGTTTCTAGAGCTTGCATCAGCATCGAGACGTTAAACAAGTGCTCGCGGGAGGCACCCGGTGTCACCTATACATAATTTCATAAATTTTGAGCTCATTTTAAGCATTCTAAGCTCCTCATGAGCATTTTTTGTTGAGTTTGGGGAATTTCATCATCTCATCCTCTTGATGAACGTTAGATACCAAGGAAACCCCATGGATTCATTGAGTTACCCTTTCAAAGCAAGAAGGATGAATGAAAGAAATTCATGAAAGCATCAAAAACATTTGTGGGAGAAAAACCATGATATTCGGGATTTGCATCGTCCCGAAATGTCCCACAAGCATTAAGGATTGAGTTTGTCTATGTCAACAAGAGCCTTAGAGCACAACCGATGTGATCATAAACTTCTTTTCGCATAAAACTTGAATTCATAAACTTTCAAGCTTAAAAGAAACAAAAAAATTGCTAAAACAGGGCCCATGCTGCCGCATACCCCCCATGCGGCCGCATAGTTGACATCTTTTGTTGATTTTTTCTAAACAAATAAGTCCACTGCTCAGTGCAGCCACATACTCTGACCCATGCTACCGTAACCCCCCACAATGCCATTGCATGCCTTACCCCATGCGACCGCAACCCATGATTTTCTCCGACGCTGCCCAAATTGCTGTTGAACTGAAAGTTTGAGAAAAAAGGTACCATGCGGCCGCATGCCCCACACCATGTGATCGCAACCCCTATCCCCTGCGGTTTTTAATTCCCTTTCCATAATTTTTTTTGGTCTTTCCTTCTAAACACCCACAAACTCATGCATCCCTCTTCCTCTCAACATTTCCCTCATCTAACCTCAACTGAAAATCAAGAAATCTCCTCTCTACAATCAATTTTTTCGAATTCACTTGCACAAATCAACTAGTTTGAAACATTAAATTACATTCTATTCAACAAATCCTCAAAAGATTATCATAACAAATTTTTAAGGTTTCCAAACAATATTAAGTTTTTTGTTCACCAACTTCAAATTGGGATTCAAAAAGCATAATATCATAGGTTTGAGAGTGTTCTTAAACTCTAGTTGGTATAATATTTTCAAACCCTAACTTTATTTTCATGAATTCTCGATTTTCATGGTTTATTTTGTTATTTTTCTTATCTTTTATTGAAATTGTTTGTTTTTTTGGTTGTTTTTGGCTTGATCTACTTGATTTTTGTTGTGTTAACTTGTCTTTGGTTGATTTCGTTGGTTACCATTGGTTGGCTTCTCGTCTTTTGCTCGTTCTTTTTTTCTATTTCTTATTTTTGAGACCTGGGAGCACTTGGAGTTAGGCTTCTTGGTCTTCTTCTGTTAGTCAAGGGAAGTTATTGAGCTACAAGCATTGGACTTAGGCTTCTTGTTCTTCTTGGCTAAGAAGGAGATGTTTTTGTGTGGCTTTGGTTGTTGTTTCCCTTATTGTTTTATGCCTTCTAAACTGCTATCATCAAGCCTCGTGCTCAAATTAGCAAAAACAGAAGAGAAACCCAGTTCATATGTTTAGGGACATTCCTTTACTCGAGTCCGAGGAAGAGGAAATTGTTCCTGCTCCTCCTCTAGAAATCCCTTCACAATTCAAAGACAAATACGAGTCCCTCTCCAAATGAACCATTAAAGCAACCAAATTTTACCATCCCTAACCTTGGCGTGATTTAGGCATTGAAGCCGAAATCACATTCATGTTTGAAAATCTAGGGTGCGAAAGGCTTATGCTCCCCACTAATGCGCATTTCGCTTATAATTCCCTCACCCTAGTGTTTGTAAGCACACTGTCTCACTCTAATACGACCGAAGAAGGAGAATTTCCTTCTCACGATATCACTTTCCGTATGGTTAACCATAGACATACTATCACTCTTGCTCATTTAAATCAAATTCTTATGTGACACCCGACAAATCCTTTGTTCGAACCTTCCATTAATAAAATTCCCGAGCTCCATAGCTACAATGCATTTTGAGAGAGTATTAGTGGTGAGTCTAGATTTTCATCCATTCACAGTCTAGGTAGTCAAATGCACCAACCTTGTTCGCGTTTGACTCATAGGATGTTTGTTTTCTCAATTTTCTCTAAGCAAAACTTAGGGAAAATGAGTCTAGATGAGTTATCTTGCCTTTTCCTTGCTTGTCGTCCATCTTCTTCCTAAAAAATTAACACTGGATTTTTGTTTTTACGTTGGTGTCTTCAATTCACAAACCGCCCCACCGTGATTGGGTCAATTCAATTGGATGGTTACATTACATTAAATGCTTCCCATCTAGGTTATTCAAAGCACTTCGCTACTATGGATGTTGTTTGTACCAATGTGTTTTTTGATTTTAATGAATTTCAAAATGATGAACTTTTACATTGCTTCAAAATGATGAATTTTTACATTGCACTAGTAGAAAAGGGGTGTGGAATTGGTTAGTGCGGTGAGTCCACCATTTTTATTTGCCAAACGCCGCACTAACTACAATAAAAAGAAATAATGCATTTATTATTCCTTTCGTACCACTCACTCCACAAGATCATTCTTTCTATGCACGACGAGGGCCCTTCTAGCCCTCCATCGACCCATGCCGCTCCTTATAATGAATTAATGAATGCTTTTAATAACCTCTAGCTGTCTCCAACAAACTCAAATGTTTAGTTTTACGGAACAACAACAACGACAAATACACAAGACCGTGACTTAGCTAAAGTACAAGATAATTCTATTTATCATTACCATGTGACTGAAGGCCACTTTGACCCATACTTGAACTACTCTCACCTCCTGGTCCATGAACGCCCAGTACATGTTTGGAATAGCAACCAACCCACTTGGCCTTAATTCCGCACCCGCACCGAACCAGGGTACAACTTCCAAGTTTCCGGAGGATATCACCCTTGTCGGCACCCTAGTCCACCCGGTGATGAGGGTTGGCCACAAAGGTATACCGGTGGTTGGGAACCCTATGACTCTTGTCCTTTCGAGTATGGTAACTACTATACCCCAATGCACCACGTGATGATTGACTTCCTTACACCGATGCATCTGGACCCGATGTGGATCCCAGGTTTAACTTTAGGAGGGGGATACATGTCCTTTACCATTGGTGTACATTAGGTAGGTAGTTTTGGTGGTATGTAGTTAGTGGTGTCAATGCTTATTTTGTTGTTTCAATGTTGAGCCTTTTAGACACCTAATTTAGTCCTCGGTCCCGTGGTAAGACTCCATGATGAACAATAAAACCCACTTTTGTAGATTATTGGACTGTTGATGTTATTGGACTTAATTTTACTATTTTTCTTAAATTACAAAATAATTTTTTCAAAATAAACCCATTTACATTATTGGATTTTTATATAATCCCAATATTTGAATTATAAAAAAAAGAAAAAAAAGAAAAGAAAAACGAGTTTTAGCTTAGCACGACTTAGCAAGTAGCGCTGACGCAACAGCGTGACAAGCGAACTAGCGCTAGCTGCGCATCTTGACAGCTTGTGTCACACTGGCTGGTCAGTGTTACTAAACTTTTAACGCTACCTGGCCAGCGTGATAAAACCTATCGCGCTACACATTTTTATTACAAATACCCTTTTTTCTCCTCTAAAACAGGCTCTAGACTTTCTTGATTTTATCTACCCATTCTCACACTTCCAAAACCGATTCTCTTATTCTCCTAAACCGACTTTCTCTCTCTTTTTTCTCCTCTTCTCTTTACACTTAAAATTTTCTCCATCAAATTGTTTTTTTATTTCATTTCTATTAAATTGGGTTAATTTCTTATTATTACGAATTAAATTCGAAACTTCGTCCAAATTAATACTCGAAGAAACAATAATCAAGCAAGAAGAGTATGTTTTTTGAGAGTCTTAAATTTAACTTTATATATTGATTGTTGTATTTATTTATTTGTATATTTATTTCAATTTTCACAAAGTTTTTGTTAAAGGACTTAATTTGAATTAATTTATCACATTAGACTAAGATAATTGTTTTGGACAAATTGTATCATGCTAGGAACCTTGAATTAATCTTAACAATGATTTGACTAAATTAATTAGTTTTACATGATTTCACCATAATAATAGTAATTTTGTGTTAGGTTGTAAATTATTATTTTGTTGTTCTTTATATAACTTCGTATATTAGTACTTTCACCCCTGAATCCAACCTTTGGTTCGTAAGATCATAACTTGGAGTCATCCCCATGGGATCGAAAGGGTTATTCGTCCAATTTAGATTATCGTCCCGTATTCGTGTTGTAACACCCCCAAATTCCTCACTTTCTACTTACCTCAAACCTATAGACACAAGAGGAACTTGAGCATGTTACCGCCACGTCACAACTAATTATGAAAACTAATTGCAACGCTAAGGCTAAGGTAAAACAACACACCTTACTAAAACCATTTTATAAAAGTCAAACAACTCACAGCGGAAGTCTTTACAACTAAGTCAAACATTAAATTAACAACTTGGAACCATCACGGCCCTTATTCCAAACCACTAGAAAAATCTAAATTCAAAACAACCACCAAATATTATCCACTCCTCTCGAAGAAAAATCCCTTCACCATGCATATGCTCAACAACCTGCACTTATTCTGCTTAACAAGCTAACAGAACAAGAAAAACATGGAAATATATATGTGTCAGCAACCACTGCTGAGTATGCACAACATAGCAAAAACATAACAACACGAAGACACACACATAGCATACAAAATACACATAACAAGACTCTCACTCCATTTTAAGACTCATGACTCATAAGTTCAAAATTCTTCATCTTGATTATAACTTCTTGCTTCGAAAAGGATATAGGAAACGTGAACGGGCTCTTTGGAAAGACGGTCGTCAACCAAGTAGGTAGCGCTCCCCGTACAATCCGAACTCTAACAGAAAGATAGCTAGTCTTTCAAAAACAGTGGTACATGGTCTCCGTCCACCCCATGTCCAAACTTAACTCTTTAACTCTTTTGGAATTCCAGAATAAAACAGTGAAGCATCGTCACACTCCACTATGGAAGTACAGCGTTAAGGCAATACATACCTCCCCCGTATGGTAACCTCATTTGGCCTGAATGAGTACTCACGTTCCTTTAAAAATAACTTGCTCATAATTGTTTACTTAACTTTGCTTTACTCGACTTTATTTAACTTTGACTTAATAAGCATTTAACTTTGATTTGTCTTGTAAACATGACTCTTATGGTCAAAACTTGCTCAAAACATGCATAGAAGCATTATAACTCATGAACAAACTTCAAAACACTTAAACATGTCATTTTAGACTCTTAACCCTCATATTAAAGCTTCATATAGCTACTGTCCAGAATTCAAACATAACTTAAAACACGACCGAAAGTCAAACATACACCGGCAGACTTCGAAACATACATAAACAGCATAGAAACCATCAAACACTTAACCAACACTTGTTAATGACTCTTTCCTCTTTTAGTAACGTTCCATTAATAGTAAATGACTTTTGAAAACATTTTTAGAAACTTCTATTCCTAGAAATTTATTTTTGAAAAACATTTGTTTTAAAACTAGGCAATAGAAATAGAAATAAATCTGAAAATAATTATTAAAACTTAAATAGGTTCGAAAACACTTTTCCAAAACCTTTTACTGCCTAAAATACAGTCTCAAACCAAGTCTCGTGGCTAGATAAGGTCTATGTGAATTTTAGTAGATTTTAAACTAGAAACCCTAAAACTAGCGATAAAACAATTAAAAATCCAAGCTAATTACCTAATAAATTCTCTAGGTCGTGAAACCCATTTTATAATTCCTTTTATTCTCCTATTAACCAGTAACAACCTTTAGAAACCTTAGTTCACGTTTTAAATATTTTTAAAAGATTTATTTTTGAAAACAGTCCAATCTGTCTAAAACCAATCTAAAAATTATTTAAAAATATTGGAAAACCTTTTAATGACGAAACCAACTCTATAAACTCATATTATGCTTCTGGAATACATTAAAAATAATCTCATAGTCAGATTCGACCCTTAGACCTTCTGAAACAATATTTTTCGGTAAAAACCGCAACACTGAAAACTGACTAATAAAATTATTTGACCATGCTACACTTCATGTTAAAGTACGAGAATTTAACAAAACTTCACATACATCACAATAAGTCTAAAATAATTTTTACGAGCATACTTCAACACTTTAACCTCATATAACAAATTTTACACATAAACCAGCAGATTTTCGGTTCAACACTATAAAATTCATGGGGGCTTGCATGATCGTTTTCTTGCTCCAATAATTTAACACGACATACTATAATACTAAACCTAAGTTTTCATGCAATTAGGTCTTTGATATGTCGCACATACCTTGCTCGCTAAATTTCCTTCTTAATTAAAACTGCTCTTCGGAAAATTCTCCTCCTTGCATAAAAATACAAAAATACCATTAGAAATTCGACTAACCTCATATGAACATTATATAACTAATATAGGCCTCTAAAAATAATTTTTCGTGCATAATTTCGATATTTATAATTTTCTATGATTTGTTTTTATTAAAATCTAATTTTTGACATAAACTAATCTATTAAATAAAAATTACCAAACTAATTTTTAAATAATTTGAAACAATCAAAACACTTTTATTTACTGAAAAACTTAGGGAAACACTTTTTCGATTTTTTAAAAATAATTTGGAAGGAAAAATAATTTTTTTTCTCTCTTTTCTTATTTTCGAAAACCATGGTGAGTGGGCTACTTTGAGGTGGTTTTTGGCCACCTTTGTGGCTGCATGGTGGCGGATCTTGGTACCTAGTGGTAGAGTGTCAGCAAGGGCTGTCACGTGGTGGTGGTTGTGGCGGCGGATGTGAAGTGTGGGTGTGTTTGGTGGGGCTCAAAGCCTTGTTCCGCGAGAGGAAAACTGCAGTTTTATTTTTTTCTGTTTGTGTACTTTGCTGCGGTTTTTTGGGCTGCGGTTTTCTTTCTTTTTTTTTTTTTTTCTTTTCTTTTTTCTCTTATTTTTTGAAAGGGTTTAAAGAGTAAAATTTGTGAACCAGAGAGCTATATATAGGGTTATGGCCTTAAGGAATTTCGGCCAATCAAAGTGAAAAGATAAAGTTTTGATTCTTTTTTTTTTTTTTTTTTTTTTTTTTTTTGATAAGATCTAAATTGTGTAGGAAATTTTTGGATATGTTTATCTTTTGTAAATCTGAAATTTATCCTAACTAAAAGATACAAATATCTAGTAGTTAAAATAATAATTTAGAAAATAATTTTTGGCCATAAAATATTTATGGGCCTTGGAAAACCGAAAATACCCCATTTGGGGCCTAATATGGTCCGAAATAATTAAAATAAAACCCATATTATTTTTGCTATTTTGAAAATTAAATTTAATACTCAAACCTCCTTTAAAAAATAATTACTATTTCTAAAAAACCTTTGTAAAATAAATTATTTTAAGCCATAAAATATAAATAAACTTATTTTCCGAAATTCATAAACTATATATTATAATCGATAAATTATAATATAAGATCTTAAAAATGCGGGGGATTACGTCCTACCCCCTTAAAAGAAGTTTCGTCCGAAACTTGGAAACGAGTAGAAACGCTTCTCGAAAACTCTTTGTAAACTCTTTCAAAACTTTTATAAAGTCTTTTGCTTGATATAAAACTTTTGTCAAAACTCTTTTCGTGAAACTCTTACGAAACTTGTAATGCAGTTTTAGAAACTTTTGTGTCTTGCTTTGGCTGTATTTTAGTTACATAATAACAATCAACTCTACTGTGAAAGGCGAAGTTCTATCGCCTTCTACCCCCCTTAAAAATCCAGTTACGTCCCCGTAACTCTACTAACCTCGGCAAACAAATCGGGGTACTTCTCTTTCATGGCATCCTCTACTTCCCAATNCATCCTCTGCTTCCCAAGTTGCCTCTTCTGTATCTTGGTTCGACCATAAAACTTTCACAATCTTAACTTCCTTATTCCGTGTTTTCCTCACCTTCGAATCAAGAATCTTTACAGGTCTTTCTTCAAAAGTCAGAGATTCATCTAGCTCTATGGTTTCAGGTTGTAGAACATGGCTCTTATCCGGGATGTACCTCTTCAACTGAGAAATATGAAAAACATTATGGACTCGACTCAACTCCGTGGGTAAAGCTAAGCGATATGCCACTTTCCCAATCCTCTCCAGAATTTCATACGGTCCAATAAACTTCGGGCTTAACTTTCCCTTCTTTCCAAACCTCATTATACCTTTCATAGGTGATACTTTCAACAATACCTTCTCCCCAACTTCATATTCTTCATCTCACCGTTTCTTATCTGCATAACTTTTCTGTCGATCTTGTGCGGCTTGAATCTTAGCTTGAATCAGCCTCACTTGATCAACTGTCTCTTGAATAATCTCCGGTCCTAATGTCACCGTCTCACTGATATCCGACCAACATAGCGGGCTTCTACACTTCCTTCCGTACAAGGCTTCAAACGGTGCCATCCCAATACTGGCATGGTAACTATTATTGTAAAAAAACTCGATCAAATCCAAACTATCCTCCTAGTTCTCCTGAAATTCAAAAACACAGGCTCGCAGCATATCTTCCAACGTCTGAATCGTCCTTTCTGTCTGTCCATCCGTCGCTGGATGAAACGCAGTGCTCATCAACAACTTAGTTCCCATGGCCTCTTGTAACGCCTTCCAGAAGTTCGAAATAAATCTCGAATCCCGATCCGACACAATACTCCTTGGAACTCCATGATATTTCACCACGTGCTTCACATACGCCTTAGCCAATTGAGTCATTTTCCAATTATCCTTCATTGGAATAAAGGTTGCAGACTTCG
>PYUH01000177.1:667304-688036 GCA_016808085.1 Suaeda aralocaspica | reverse complement strand
TAATCTATCTACAATCACCCAATTTGTGAGTTTATTGCCCGTGCCTGATTGGTGGCAACCGACTACGAAACCGTCGAAATCTGATCCCATTAGGCCACTGCCGGAATCCCAAGGTGAACTTTTCCTGGAGGTCTCTTGTGTTCAAACTTCACCTTGCGACAAGTCAAGCTGGTTGAAACAAAATACCTGCCACCTCCTTGCGCCTGGTCCTCCCGGCCACCAAACACTTTCTTCAATCCTTATAGATTTTGTCCCCTCCGGATGCACAAATACTATAAGTTGATTCCTGCTCCATCACCTTTTGTTTCAGATACTCAACCGTTTGCGGGTACCACCACCTTCCTTGTACCTTAAACTTCCTCCTCGTGAATCTTTAAAACCTTCAGCTTTCCTTCTTTTCAAGGCTGCTTTAGCCTATCCAACTTATACTCCTCTTGTTCTCGCGAATTCATCGAAAATGTGGGTGAATAGTCATAGCACAAATCCTCGACACAACTTCGCCGAGTCGACCATCTCAAGACTCACTCTACCATGTCCTTACACAGTCGCTCTGGAATAACCAAAGCATTCACACCATGCGAGGACTTCGACTGAGTGCATGGCACTACTTTGCCTTTCCCCTCAGTTGATTTGAGTTCAAATCGTCACTAGTACAAAAAAACACATTGATGCGTTACATTTGCTGCGGTTCTGGGATTTTTAAAGAACCGCAGTCAATAAGTAAGGTGATTTGTTGTATCGAATTATTGCTGCGGTTCTAAGAAGACACAGCAAATGTTTTTTGCTGTCGGTTTTTAACTTATTTGCTACGGTAAGAATAGCAGCAAATAATACAAAAATAATCAACCCATGCTGAGCCCCGGCCCAAAAAACTTGCTTATAATTAAAATCTCCTAACCCTACCCCATCATTCTCATATCACACAAAAACCCTAACTCCTCTCTCTCTCTCTACGAAAAAACCCTAACTCCCTCTCTCTCTACGGAAACCCTAATCTCCCTCCAAGTTTCAAATGAAGTTCAAGTTCCTTAAAATATAGAAATCAATTGCTAAAATTAGCGAAATTGAAGATTTGACTGAGGTTGAAGATCTAACGAAGGTTGAAGAGAATGAGAAGTTGAGAAATAAAAAAATTGGATGTGTGAGAATTAAGATTTAACGAAGATTTTTATTTTCTCAAATTCAAATCTAAACAATTGATTCTCTTAGTTCATATGATCTTCATCTTCAATCGAGGTACTACTTTCTGTTTTTTTTTTCTTTTTAAGTTCGATTTTGTTATTGTTGCGGTTGTTTTTGGTGTTGATTTTGATTTTTTTTTTATTTTTTTTTTCTCTAGTTGATCTTTTTACACGATTCATGGGCAATTTTTAGCTGTGTTGTGGTCAATTCCTATGTTTCCGTCACCGGCAAATGCCGATGATTCGCTTTCAGAGTGGGAAGAGTTGACCTTCCTATTGATCCTGGTGTTTCTTCTGATATTGCATTTGTTCCTGATGATCCTATCATGTATGCTAAACTCTAACATTATAATTTACGTTTCTATTGTTTTTATATGTTTCGATATTAGTTTTGATGAAAATTTGATTTTACTTTAGTTAGTGTTTAGTAATTTAGTTTGGAGGAGTGAAATGAATGATTAACTTCTTATGATTTGAATTTTGTTTTTGAAAAGTAGAAGAAGCAGCTAGATAGTTGAGAGATAATGAGAAGAAGGAGAAGAAAGGATCCTGTGCTACCGCATTGTTGAGATTCAAGAACCTTCTTCTGATCAAAGGGATGCTCATTTACGTCATGGTTATTATATATATATTGTTAAATGAACAAGTTCAAATCTTGGTTTTAGCTATAGTTGAATTTGAGTATTTAATTTTTTTATTTTTTAAAATGAACATTGTAAATTGTAGATGCGAGAGAGTGGTAAGAATCTGATTGGTGAGATTAATTTAATCTCTTTGAAATAGCTAGAAGTGTGGAAGCAAGAACTTAGCTTTTTTTTAGTGAATTGCATAGTTTGGTTCTATTTTTCGTGGTCTTGTTTCTCTGATTCCCCTTTCTTAACTCCTTGTTGCAATAAAATAAAAAGTAAATTTTAGATTTCATACAAAAATCTCCATAAGATTTGTTTATTATATAAAAAAATTTGTTTAATCGATTAGTCATGTGGCAATAGAAAACCTTTAGTTATATGTTCTTATTCTTGAATGCTTGATGAATGAATTAGATTTTGAACTATGAAAGAAGGTTTAATGGTATGGTTGTTAATGCTACTTTAATTAAATTTTCGATGAGATTGAGCTTATGGCTGATGTTTTATATGATTATATGAGATTGAGCTTATATTGATTTTTATTGATCTGTGGTCTGATGTGTTGCTCTACTTGATTCCCTTATCATAAACTAATATAATATAGTCTATTGCATGTTAGTTCTGGCGCGGTTTGTTCTTGTGGCTATTGCTTGATGTTGGTTGAATGATGAATATATAATGCTTTTTGATGAATTTTGCCTCGAATGATGAGAACAAAGAAGGTTGAATGAGTAATGATGCTGAATGAATTTTTGATGAGATTGAGGTTATGATTGATTTTATATGAATGAATGGGTTTTTATTCATGATGGTAATGTCTTGAAAATGAATAACGAATAGGAATGTTTGAATGTATGATAGATAGTGTTGAAATGGGTTAGTCCGACAATTGCTTCAATAAAAATGAGTCCTTTATGTCCTTTATAGTCCCGTAGTTCCAAATGATGACGAGTCCCTTATAGTCCCTTTTATTTCAAATGATGAGGGACTCAATGATACCATGGTCAACATCATTGAGGTTTGAGTTGCTCCAGGCTTAAAACCTGTTGAAGTAGCCTAACTCGAATGGTGGTGATCGTAACCACTTCCCTGATGGAGATTATGTCAGCAAAACATAAATATATATAGTCTATTGCTTGTTGTTGTGGGCTGCGGTTGTGTTCTTGTGGCTATTGCTGTGATGTTGGTTGAATGATAATATTGAATGCTTGTGAATGAATTTGCTTGATTTATATATGAGTTATGAATGAGAACACTGATAAAATAAATGAGGATGAGACTACTATATAAATAATGATTGAACAAAAGAATGTTGAATGAGTAATGGATGCTGGAAATAGTCTTTTTGCTGGAAAATAATTGATTCTATGTATGTATAACATTTCAGCTTCTAATTTGCTTAAAATGCAAAAAAAAAAAAAAAAAAAAAAAAAAATTTATTTTCTTGGTGCTTTTAGCTGCTGTTATTCACAAAACCGCAGCAAATAAGTCTTTTTTTTGGTGGGAAACTGCACTATTTTGCTGCGTTTCTACAAAGAACCGCCCAAATAATCCTGTTTCCCTCCAGTTTCTGGTGTGTTATTTTGCTGTGGGTTACCTGAATAACCGCTAATACATTGCGGAACCGCCAAATAACATTTCTCTTTGCTGCGGCTGCTATAGTCTGCGTTCAAAACCGGCAGCAATACCCGGAAAAAGCCCGCAGCAAAATAGACGTACGTTTTTTCCACTAGGTGCGTAATCCTTTATCAACTCTAACCATCTCCTTTGTCTCATATTCACTCCTTTTCGTAAAGATACTTCAAACTTTTGTGATCCGTGAGACCTTACACGTCACTCCGTACAAATATGTCTCCAAATCTTTAACGCAAAACATCGCTGCCACTCCAATCATGTGTTTGGTAATTCACCTCATACAGCTTCAACTGCCTTGAGTCGTAGGCTATCACCTTTCCCCTTGCATCAAAACCATCCCAATCCATTCTTCGAAGCATCACTGTAGACGTCGAAACCATCATCACCTTCCGTAATGTAAGCACAGGTGCCGTCGTCAAACTCCTTTTCAACCTGAAAGCTTCCGCACACTTTCTCATCCCCACACAAACTTCTTTTCCCTTCTTCATCAACGGCGTCATAGGTTTCCGCTATCCTCGAGAAAATCTTGACAAGCGTCTAGTATCGGCAACCGAAAAAGCTTCGGAGGTCCGTCACATTCCTAGGCGTCGTCCATTTCACTCACAGCCTTGACTTTAGCTGGATCTACAGAAACGCCATCCTCTGGATGTAGAGAATAGCGCTAAGACGGTAAGCCATTGAGAACGGCGCAAGCCAACCTGCACAAGCGAAGACATATCGTACTTCGAAGTCGGCTCCCACCGCATCAATGCAAAATCGTCGATACCACTAGTCGAAGATGGGGCGCATAGTCACGGGACTGACACACAAGATATCTCGGGTGCACCAAGTACAATCTCGGCATTGGTGCTTGGCACATGGGGACGGCGTCAGCAGAAAACATCCATCAAAGCTGACAAGTGCGCTACAAGAGGAGCAGAAGTGATACGGTCACCGCGACCAGGTTACAAGTGACGGACCGTCATGATGTAGCCAATCTCGAAGAACAGGGACGAACTTCGTGCGCTCCGTCTCAGTACCGACCCCGGTCGGAATCCCCTTCAGCCTTATCCCCACATTCCTACCTACCACATGTCCCGTGCCTCCCATTATCGTACACGAGCACACCGTGAATCTACACCAATGGATACAATAAGTAGAACGGACACTCGAATTGTCAACGCACCGCACTGGAATACCGCCATAGACCTAAAGCATGCGCATTAGCACCCAAAAGTACAGTATGCAATTGACATATCGGTTACCTGAATGCGGTGGATCTTGCAAGGACATGTGATGGGTCCAACAAATAATCTAAATCGCGCGCCAGCTCTTAACTGCAACAATATCAAGTTGGCATGAGGTACGAACGTAGTACTGTATTTTAGGCACCTTATTAACGCACGATAATCAGGCACAACCTCAACTTCCGTCCTTGCGCTTACAACACCACTGGCGGCGCCCATAGGGGAAGCACTACGGCTCGTAGTAACCCTTCTCCAATAAATCCGCCAAGTTGAGTCTTCAACTCCATCATCTACCGCAGGTACCGATTCTATACGGGGCGGCCTTAGGGATAGGTGCGGGTCCAGGACTACAAATCGATCGTAAACTCCACGCGCTCTCTGTGGGGTAGTCTGAGAATCTATCCGGAATACATCGGGAAATTCCTCTCACTACGCTTCTATAGTCGTTAATGCTTTGTCGGAAACTCCCTCCAGTTCAGTCAACCAACAATAAGAATGTGGATTTTCCCTAGTATCCATCTTACCCATTTCATCGCCGAGACAATCTTAATGTCCTTTGTTTCTTGCGGGTAGCCTCCAATAAAGGACACCATACGCCCCTCTCGTGACTTTTCAAGGTCACCTCGCTGCGCTTCACAGCAATCAATATTAGCACTTACTAACTCCGAAAACCCAGTCCATTCCTAGTATCCATCCAATGCCTTTAACCCAATTCAATCAACTGCGACGGAAAGCCACATCAGCTATAAAAATTTTCACACCATATACACACTTAGAACAAGTCACGATTCATCACCATTTGGGCATGCAATCGGAATTATATTCACCATCCTAATGTTTACCTAAGTCAAGTCTAGCTATGGCACTACCAGAGTATAAACTAATATGAAGCCCGGAATCATAACAAAGTCTGTAACAGGATAGAGTTAATAGAGAATGTCAGTCTAACGCTCATCCATTATCACTCGCCCATCGTGGTAGGCCTCATGTTGCATTCTTTCCTGGCACATTGCCCTTAGCTTATCCTCCAGCAGTGTTCAACCATTCACATGCTTCTTGTTTGACAGGCATTAGCCTCCGCATTAGTTGTAGCATCGCTCTCCTGATTATAATTCTGTTATTGAATCTTTCCATTGTACCCCATCGCATCTTTCCACCATTGAAACCTCCCATATGTTGTTTCATTGTGCCCTCCCGGACAATTTCCTCTTGCTTATTCTGATTGAAGCGGTTCAAATTGTTTTCCGTTATTTGCTTTCCACTCCGAACACGTCATAAGACACGATGTTCCTTGCTTGTCAACAGTTCCCCGACAAGTCCACGCATTTCCCTCACAGTCTTTTCACAGTGATGATTCTTGGGCATCAATTTGGACAGTATGCTTACCCTTTCTTCAGTCCTTACCGATTTTACCACCTATGACGTCCGTGAGACATTTGGGTTCCCATTCTTCCTGAAAGTTTGTGGTTCCATTCTTTGGAAGTTTTGGTTTCCATTCCTATGATTATGATTGTTTGTCTTCAACCAAACTTAGGTCGCTTATGGAATAATGTCAAGTTATTTTGGTTTCCATTACTTGGCTGGCCCCTTTTCTCGTTCCCGTCCTTTACAGCCTTGGCTCCTCACCTAAACTTGTATAGATGAGCAGCCCTTCTCATACACCGTGAATCCACAGTAGTGAAGTGCCCAGCAGTTGAGATTTGCAGACTCCAATGTCAACCTGTGTCAAATGAATAGTCCTCTTCTCTCATTTGGCCACAATATACCGTTGATAAACCTCATCAACTCCAGAAACTTGTGGTAATGATTGGTTCCACAGACTGTCCCCAACATCTGCCAAGCTTAGTAAACTCCTAGACTATCTCCTCTTCAGAAAACGCGGATAGGGAACTTATTGGCGAATCACTTCCTAAACATCTCCCCAACCAGAGTTAGGGGGCAGCCTCATGTTGCGTCACTTTTGTGACCACCAAATATCAACTTCCTCTCTTAGTAAAATACCTGCACTTAGACACTTTCAGGTCATAGCCTGCTTTAGAGCTTGGAAAATCTTATCGAATTCCCTAATCCGTTCTTCAACATAAAGGTCCTCAGGACACTATAAAACCCGTTGGCTTACTCCTAGCTATCTCCCTAAACATCTCCCAGCAGGGTCTTGATTCGTACGGTTAGCCTCCGATTGGTCCTTGAATCCTCAATCAGCTGTCGAAACATTCAGCAACTTCTCCAATTCCATTGTTTCCTTCGCATCTATTGAAACAAACCACACTAAAACACTCAAACTTAAACGACACTCACTCTATTGTCATCAAAGTGTAATACCCTATTACTGTTAACAGGCTTGGCAAACAATAACAACAACAACATCAAAACTGAACCCACAACAAAAGAACAGAAGCTAAACAGAGCAAAAAGAGAAACATGTAAAGAACACCAAAAAATTTATTCCCATTATTCTCTAGGTTTAACTAAAACTCAACACTTTAAAAAAAATTTAAACTTAAACTAAGGAGTTTCTAATTAGTCAGAAAGATATTAAGCAACTCTAACATAAAGAACTATCAATCTTCAAATCCAATGATCAAGACCGACTTCGACCTCTGGTTCTTGGATCCTGGAATGTGGCGCTTCTCATCGTTCCCTCTTGATGCCTCTAGTTAAATCTTCTGGAAGTAGTCCCCCCCCCCACTTCCATCTTGTCCAGTCCCATCTCATTTCACTGTCACTAAGCACAATTACTTCTATTTTCTCTTTTCAATAATCTCTAAATCATTCCATCACTTGTTCATCCTCTCAGGGTCTTTTTCCCTTCTGATCTCCTTCCTCATCTTCCTCATTTCCATTCCATTTTCTATTTCCATCCTTACTTTTCCTCATTCCCAAGTCTCATTTCCATTTCCCTCAGGGTCCGTCATATTTACAGTCTATTTTACCTCATGCTGTGGGCTTTGGAGCTAACGTTCAAACCCACTCTGAATCCTATCTGCTAGCTCATTTCCCTTCTTACAAAGTCACCTACAGGCAAACCATTTCCCACTTGCAGAAAACTTCTCCAACATTTGGAGTCTATCCTCATGAAGTACATGTCCTGAGAGCTTAGTCCTCGCCAAACATAAGGGTTTCTATCTGACAGATTCCTAATAAACACCATGATCATGAAGCTTGTAATCGATCCTGGGGATCCCCATATTGTACATGAAATTGCACCACTATCAATTCGATCACAGTAAAAAATCTTAGCATCATCATAAACTTTCCTATGAAGACTTATTCCGATGTCGAGCAACATTGCGGTTTCAAAGCAAAAACTAAAAAAAAACAGAAAAACATAGAAAAAAGAGAATTACCATAAAAAAAATAAAAGAAAGAAATAAATTCCCTAAACCCAACAAAAAACCCAATGCAACTAACAAAACAAACTTACGTGCAAGCAAGACTAAAAACATCTAAATGCAAAAAATGCGGCAATGCCCATCCTAAGTCTAGCCATTATACACTTCAAATTTTTTAATCCTTAGTCTTTTAAACTTTCCGTGTTTACAAACCATTTTTGAAGATCATTGCAAACATTTTTTTTTGTGAAAAAAAACCTATAGGCTCTGGCTACCAACTCTGTAACACCCCAAAGTCCTACACTTCCTCATTACTCAAACTATAAACACAAGCAGTGACTTGGCATGGTTACGCACGTCACAACTAATTATGCAAAACTAATTGCAACGCTAAGGCTAATGTAAACAACACAGCTTACTAAACATTGTTATAAAAGTCAAACACTCACAGCGGAATCTTTACAAATAAGTTCGAAATCATTACATTAACAAGTTGGAACCATAGACTGTAATCCCCCGCATTTTTAAGATCTTATATTATAATTTTTATACGATTATAATATATAGTTTTATGAATTTCGGAAATAAAGTTTATTTATATTTATGGCTTAAAATAATTTATTTTACAAAGGTTTTATAGAAATGTAATTATTTTTGAGGAGGTTGAGGTATAAATTAATTCAAAAATAGCAAAAATAATTATGGGTTTTATTTAATTATTTTCGGACCAATTACGCCCAAAATGGGGTAATTTCGGTTTTCCAAGGTACCCATAAATATTTATGGCCAAAATAGTTTTCTAAATTATTTATTAACTACTAGATATTTTTATCTTTTAGTTGGATAATTCAGATTTTCAAAGAAAACATATCCAAAATTATCTTACACAATTTAGATCTATCAAAAAACAAAAAAAAAAAAAAAAATAAAAATCAAAACTTTATCTTTCACTTGATTGGCCGAAATTCGTAAGGCCATAACCCCCCTAATATGCTCTCTGGTCATCAAATTTACTCTTTAAACCCTTTAAAAATCAAAAAAAAGAAAAAAAAAAAGAAAGAAAACCGCAGCCCAAAAAACCGCCACAAGTACACAAAAAAAAAAATAAAACTGCGTTTTCCTCTTCGTGGAAACAACTTTGAGCCCCACCAAACCCCCACACTTCACATCGCCGCCACAACCACCACCACGTGACAGCCCTTGCTGCACTCTACCCACCAGGTACAAGATCCGCCACCCATGCAGCCACCAAGGTGGCCAAAAAACCACTCAAATAGCCCACTCACCATGGTTTTCGAAAATAAGAAAAGAGAGAAAAAAAATTTTTCCTTCCAAATTATTTTAAAAAATCGAAAAAGTGTTTCCCAATGTTTTTCAGTAAATAAAAGTGTTTTTGGTTTCAATTATTTTAAAAATTAGTTTGTATTTTTTATTTAATAGATAGTTTGATGTCAAAAATTGATTTTTAATAAAACAAATCATAGAAATTATAAATAACGAAATTTATGCACGAAAAATTATTTTAGCGGCTGTATATTGTTAATAATGTTCATATGGTTAGTCGAATTTCTAATGGTATTTTTGTATTTTATGCAAGGAGGAGAATTTTCCGAAGAGCAGTTTAATTAAGAAGGAAATTTAGCGAGCAAGGTATGTGCGACATATCAAGACCTAATAGCTGAAAACTTAGGGTTTAGTATTAGTATGTCGTGTTAAATTATTGAGCAAGAAAACATCATGCAGCCCCCATGAATTAATTATAGTGTTGAACCGAAAATCTGTGGTTTATGTGTAAATTTGTTATATGAGGTTAAAGTGTGAAGTATGCTCGTAAAAATTATTTAGACTATTGATGTATGTGTAAGTTTTGTTAAAGTCTTGTAACTTTAACATGATATAGCATGGTCAATAATTTTATTAGTCAGTTTTCAGTGTTTGCGGTTTTACCGAAAATATTGTTTCAGAAGGTCTAAAGTGCGAATCTGACTATGAGATTATTTTTAATGTATTCCAGAAGCATAATATGAGTTTAAGATTGTTTCTCATTAAAAGGTTTCCATTTTTTAAAATAATTTTTAGATTGGTTTTAGACAGATGGGACTGTTTTCAAAAATAAATCTTTTAAAAAATAATTAAAAACGTGTAAACTAAGTTTCAAAGTTGTTACTGGTTAATAGGTATATAAAAGGAATGATAAAAATGGTTTCAGACCTTAGAAATTTATTAGGTAATTAGCTTGGATTTTTATTGTTTTTTTATCGCTGTTTTTAGGTGTTTCTAGTTTTAAAATCATACTAAAATTAACACATAGACCGATTACTAGCACGAGAATTAGTTTGAGACTGTATTTTTAGGCGTAAAAGGTTTTGAAAAGTGTTTTCGAACCTCTAATTTTTATAATTATTTCAGATTTATTTCTATTTCTTATTGCCTAGTTTTAAACAAGTTTTCAAAAATAAATTTTTAAGATATAGAAGTTTCTAAAAAATTTTTCAAGGTCAATTACTATTGGATGGAAGTTACTAAAAGAGGAAAGAGTCTTAACAAGTGTTGGTTAAGTGTTTAGGGTTTCTGTGTTGTTATGTATGTTCGAAGTTCTGCGTGTAATGTTCGACTGTTCGGTTGTGTTTAAGTTATGTTTGAATTCTGGACAGTAGCTATATGAAGCTTTAATATGAGGGTTAAGAGTCTACAATGACATGTTTAGTGTTTTGAAGTTTGTTCATGAGTTGTAATGCTTCTATGCATGTTTTGAGCACGTTTGACCGAAGAGTCATGTTTAACAGACAAGTCAAAGTTAATTTACTAAGTCAAGAGTATAGAAACAAGTAAACGCAAAGTTAAGTAAGCAATTATGAGTAAGTTACTTTTTAAAGGACGTGAGTACTCATTCATGCCAAATGAGGTTACCATACGGGGAAGGTGATGTATTGCCTTAACGCTGTACTTCCAGTATGGAGTGTGACGATTCTTCACTGTTTTAATTCTGGGGATTTCCAAAAGTTAAAGAGTAAGTTTGGACATGGGGTGGACGGAGAAACCATAGTACCACTGTTTTGAAAGCGACTCTATCTTGTCTGTTAGAGTTCGGATGTACGGGGAGCGCTACCTACTGTTGACGACGTCTTTCCAAAGAGCCCGTTCACGTTTCCTATATCCTTTTCGAGCAAGAAGTATAATCAGATGAGATTTTGAACTTATGATCATGAGTCTTAAAATGGAGTGAGAGTCTTGTTATGTGTATTTTGTATGCTATGTGTGTGTCTCGTGTTGTTATGTTTGTAGTTATGTTGTCAATCTCAGCAGTTGGTTCTGACACACTATATATTTCCATGTTTTTTCTTGTTCTGTTTGCTTGTTAAGCAGAATAGTGCAGGTTGTTGAGCATATGCATGGTGAAGGGATTTTTTCGAGAGGAGTGGAATATATTTGGTTATTGTTTGACTTTAGATCTTTCTATGGTTTGTGGGAATAAGGGCCGTGATGGTTCCAAGTTGTTAATTTAATGTTTGACTTGTGTAAAGACTCCGCTGTGAGTTTTTGACTTTTATAAATGGTTTTAGTAAAGTTGTTTGTTTTACCTTAGCCATTAACGTTTTGAATTAGTTTCATTAATTAGTTGTGACGTGGCGGTGGGTAAACAAGCTCAAGATTTCTCTGTGTTTAGTCGTTGAGGTCGATAGAAAGTGAGGAATTTGGGGGTGTTTACAATCACGGCCCTTATTCCAAATCACTAGAAAAATCTAAGTCAAAACAACGACCATATACGTATCCACTCCTCTCGAAAAAAAATCCCTTCCCATGCATATGGCTCAACAACTGCTTATTCTGCTTAACAGCAACAACAAGAAAAAACAGGAAAATATATATGTCCTCAGCAACCACTGCTGATATGCACACATAGCAGAAAAACATACACACGAAGAACACACATAGCAAACACAATACACATAACAGCTTCTCATCCAAATTAAACTCATGGCCCATAAGGTCAAAATTCTCCATCGTTGATGTATACTTTGCTCGAAAAGGATATAGGAAACGTTATACGGGCTCTTTGGAAAGACGGTCGTCAAACACCATAGGTCTGCTCCCCTACAATCGAACTCGAACAGAACTATCGCTGAGTTTTCAAAAACAGTGTACATGGTCTCCATCCACCCCATATCCAACTAACTCTTTACTCTTTTTGGAATCCGAACTAAAACAGTGAAGCATCGTCACACACCTATGGAAGTACAGCGTAATGCAATACATACCTTCCCCGTCTGTAACCTCATTTGGCTGATGAGTACCAGTTCCTTTAAAAATTAACTTACTCATAAAGCTGCTTTTTTTTTACTTAACTTGCTTTACTGTTACTTTATTAACTTTGACTTCATAAGAATTTAACTTTGACTGTGTCTTGTAAACTGACATTATGGTCAAAAACTTGCTAAAAACATCCATAGAAGCATTAAAACTCCATGAACCAACTTCCCAAAAACACACTTAAATCATCATTTGTAGACTCTTACCCTCTATATTAAAGCTTCATATAGCTACTGTCCAGAATTCAAATAACTTAAAAAACACGACCGAATGTCAACATAACGTCAACTTACGAAAAACATCATAACACATAGAAACCATCCAACACTTAACCAACACTTGTTAGACTCTTCCTCTTTTAGTAACACCTTCCTAAGTAACAAGACTTTTGAAAACATTTTTAGAAACTTCTATTCCTAGAAATTTATTTTTAAAAAAACATATTGTTTTAAAACTAGGAAATAGAAATAGACATAAATCTGAACTACTTATTAAATTAACATAGTTCGAAAACCCACTTTTCCAACACCTTTTAATGCCAAAAATACAGTCTCAACCAAATCCGTAGCTAGATAAGGGCTATGTGAATTTTAGTAGATTTTAAACTAGACAACCCTAAAACATTGGAAAAACAATTAAAAAAAATCCAGCTAATTAACCTTAATAAATTCTCTAGGTCATGCAAACCATTTTATAATTCACCTTTTATTCTCCTATTACCAGTCAACCACCTTAGAAACTACTATTAATAAAATATTTGACCATGCTTAACTTCATGTTAAAGTCGAGAATTAACACAACTCAACTACATCAAATAAGTCTAAAAATATTTTTACGAGCAACTTCACACTACCAACCTTCATATAACAACATTACACATAACCTGCCAGGATTTTCGGTTTCAACCACTTAAAATCATGGGGGCTTGCATGATCGTGTTTCTTGTCCACATAATGTTAACAAGACATACTATAATACTAAACCTAAGTATTTCATGCTCTAATAGGTCTTTGATATGTCGGCACATACCTTGCTCGTAAATTGTCCTTCTTAAATTAAAACTCTGCTCTTCGAAATATCTTCCTCCTTGCTTGAAAACAAAACATCCATTAGAAAATTCGACGTTTTTTTTTTTTTAAACCTCATCTGACATTAATAACTATATACATCTCTAAACATACTTTTCGTGCTATAAATTTCTTACTATATTATAATTTCTTGATTGTGTGTTATTAAAAATCCAATTTTTGGACAAAACTAATCTATTAAATAAAAATTACCAAACCTATGTTCTAAATTTTTGAAACTCAAAACCTCTTTTTATTACTGAAAAACCTTAGGGAAACACTTTCGATTTTTGAAAAATAATTTGGAAGGAATAATTTGTTTTCTCTCTTTTTCTTATTTTCGAAAACCATGGAGTAGGCTACTTTGAGGTGGTTTTTGGCCACCTTGTGGTGCTGCTGGGTGGCGTCTGGTACCTAGTGGTAGAGCAGCAAGGGCTGTCACGTGGTGGGTGTGTGCGCAGATGTGAAGTGTGGTGGTTGGTGGTGCTCAAAGTGTGGTTACGAAGAGAAAAAGTGCAGTTTTATTTTTTTGTTTGTGTTACTTTTGTGTGCGGTTTTTTCCTTCTTTCTTTTTTTTTTTTTTTTTTTTCTTTTCTGATTTTTGGAAGTGGTTTATAAGAGTAAAATTTGACTGAACCAGAGAGCTACTAAAGGGTATATGGCCTTAAGGAATTTTCGGCCCCACTCAAAGTGCAAAGATAATTTTTGATTTTTTTTTTTTTTTTTGGATAAGATCTAAATTGTGTATAGGTAATTTTGGAGTATGTTTATCTTTTGTAAAATCTGAAATTTATCCTAACTAAGATACAAATATCTAGGTAGTTTAAAATAAATAATTTAGAAATAATTTGGCCATAAAAATGATTTTATGGGCCCTTGGAAACCGAACAATACCCCATTTGGCCTAATATGTCCGGAAAAATTAAAAATAAAACCCATCATTATTTTCTGCTATTTTGTGAAATTAAAATTAAATACTCAAAACCTCCGTTAAAAATAATTACTATTTCTAATAAAACCTTTTGTTAAAATAAATTATTTTAAGCCATAAATAGTAAAGAAACTTTATTTTCCGAAATTAAATAAACTATATATGATAATCGTAAAATTATAAGTATAAGGCCTTAAAAATGCGGGGGTATGGGATTACCGGTCCCCATTCGTAATCAATCTAACAATAGCCCGTTTAGAGTTTGATTCTAAAACCATTGCGAATCCGTACTAGCATCGTCCGTTGCGTTGATATTATTCACTCGAGACACAAGAATAATTAAAAATAAATAAAGCAACCAAAATAAGCGTAGTGGAGCAGACTTGGTCCACGCTAACGTCCGGCAAGCGTCACAAAGTTTGCTGTCGCTAACTTAGCGTGAATAAACTTTGTAGCGCCGCACACCACGTGACCAAACTTTGTCCACGTACTTGCCACGAAACTGAAATTCTGTGCTTCTGTTTGTTGGCAAATCTTACCAACAAAAGTCCGTTTACCTTTCCTTAAGGCCTTTTGGTCTAACTCGACCTATGGTGGGGAGGGGGCGCTTTTGTTCGAGTATGATGGTGTCAGGCGTGAAAGCGCAAACCCATGGTGGCGACCCACAAAATCTGGGGCCCGGCCTGCCAATCCGTTGAAGAGCAGAATTTAGCCAATTCAGGTGGTCGAAAGAGCTTACGGTTGGTTGTGGTGTTTGAGCGGAGTGTATTTGAAGTCCCATGACTGCCGTAGAAGTTTGAGTGGCAAATGTGTTTGATTGGTTCGATCTCCTTGATGAGAATTCTTGTTGCGGATAGATTTTTTTGATTATGATTGTTTTGTTGATGTTGTCTTGTGGAATGTTGTCTTTATCACATGTTCGGCCAAAATCCAAATTTTTCTCTCTTTTCCCTTTTCCCCTTAAAGTTGCCTATTCGTTCCGTTCCCTTCTCTTCCCCAAAACTCATAATGGCAGTTTGTGTAGATCATTGTATTATTATTTTTATAGATTTAAGTTTCCTTTTTTTGTACCTTCAGTGTTTCATGTTGACCAGTTTTCGTTTATTTGTGCAGCATACTCCAATTTGTGAAAAATTCCCAAGTTTTCTTTAAACACGAAGTTCATATTTTACTGTGTGTCTTTTAGATTAGATCCCTTTGATGTAAAAAGGACTTAAGGCTTACATTTTCCTTCTCTCAATCAGCCTTCCCAATGTCCTAAAACAACTAGAAGACGTGTTTAGATTGCTATTTCTTTTATCTACATCAGACAATGTGATAATCTGCTTGAAATGTGTATTAAATATCGGTTTCTTAAACTGCATGCGCTCTCAAAACAGTGCATGAAGATGTCACTTTTGAACCTGGTGAGATTTTGAGCCTTCTGAATAATAGAACCTCACCTTGGTCTTATTTCTTCTTTGAGCGGTTGATATTCTGCCTTGTTGTGAGTACCACGGATAACCCAAATTGGCCTTTGGACTCCTTTTATGGGAATCGCAGCCTACTTGCGCTGCTATTATAGATCCATGGCCCTCTTTTTGTATGTTGTTATTAGAATCCAACTACCGTTTAGGTTTACCTCTTTTTTTTTCTTTCCACATACGTCATATCTTTTGATCCCATCTTTTATGCGTGACCCTTGTTCAATAACCCAATCATGAAACTAGTGCTTTAAAACCATTGTCACTAAGTATTAGTGAAGAGTCTCATTGTTCTTGTCCTCTTGATAGTTCGTTGTTAAATTCAGAAAAAAAAAAGAAAAAGGAAAGGAAAAAAGCAAAAAAAGAAAATAGAAAAAACAACAAACAAGAAGACGAAGAAAGTAAAGAAATTCCCATTCTTTTGTAAATAAGCATATTTGAAATAAAAAGTTGGTTCTTGTTCAACATCCAATTAAAGGGACCCCCCTCGAGTAATTGTACTGTTTTCATCATTGCATCTTCTTCAACAGACTATCGTTTAAATGATTTAAAAGTAATAAAGTGTTTGTTGTTCGCTATTCCCTTTAGGTGTGTTTTTGGAGGTTTCAAAAGTGGGGCCTCTAAGTCGATTTTTTCCACTTCTTTCTTCATTGTCATTAGTTATTGTGAAAACGGGTTTTGATGTGATGAGTCTTTATTCATTGGTCAAAGGCTTGTAAAGTTTGTTAATGAGTTGGTAAATGGTTTCAATTAGCGTTTACCTCCTCAAATTAAGCACCAACTTTCCACTTCTCACATTACACGTCAACCACAATAAACACTCTATGTCCATATGAGACCAAGTAAAAGTTTCAAGGTTACTTGATCAATAAAGTGAATTGCAAGCACTTGATGGGTATGATCACTGCATATTATGGATTTGATTCTATTATTGTACAACAGTTTAGGTTATAATGCTAAAGTTACTTATGAAGGACATGTACTTAGGTTGCTATGAATACTTTAAACAGCTTCCTCTTTTCGCCGGGGTTTAATGATTTAACGTTCATTTGGGATTTTTTTAATGCTTTGAATTCGGTTCCTTGAGGGACTTATCTTCCCGTCCGTTCCTTCAAGTTCAAATTGCTTGGGGACAAACAATGGTGTTAGTTGAGGAAGTTTGAAGGTTAACTGTTTCATATATTTAATTTTTTATAGTTTCTTTAGTTTTTCAATTAGTTTTTTATTCCCTTTTTTTGTCTTTTCCTTTCGTTTATTATTTATAGTATTTCCCGTGCCGTCCTCATTTTTGTAGATTTTAGGTCGTATTTTTCTTGTTATAATTGTTGTCTCCATTTTAAAGGATTTTTCATCAAATTGGAAACCGAGAGGAAAACAAATCTCCAAGATATTATGGGAATGTGAAGCAACGACTATTTACTTTAGTCTTGTGTAGCGATTTGGATCGTTTTTCTTCGCGTCCCACGATATCGCAAAAGACATGGCTCGGGACATAAACAAAACCTCTGACCAGAAAACAAGTCACTCCCCTTACCTCCTTCCCTCAACTACAGTAATTAAAGCAAGGGGCAGATATAGACAGGGGTGTGGGCGCATTGTACCGGTAAATGCACACCATTGCCCTTTGCCTCCATAACAGATTTTGCTTCTTCCTACCTCCACTAGCCAGGGTTTGTTTTGTCTATATAACTCTCAGGTTGCTCTCTAATAAACATTGTAAAGCAACTGTTTCAATTTTGGTAAGCAAATAGTTCAAGATATTTAGAGGTTAGTAGAAGATACTATAAACTCTCAGTTTGACTCTGGTAGCTGATTGTATTCAATTTGAATAGTGATTAGTTCTCTAAATTCAAAGTTGTAATGTTTATCTTTTCTCAATGTAATTCATGGTTGGTTATTTATCACAGCTCTTGGATCTTATTTTCAATTTAGTATCTCAGGTCACTGGTTTCATTTTTCTTGGGATTCATGTTTTCGTTTGGTATTATAAGTTCTTGTGTTTGACCATCATTGTACTGTGCATAGTAATGCTTCAAGGGTTGTTATACATTACAGGAATTCAGCTTCATGTATACTTCTAAGTCATCTTCAATTTCCCAATTTCAATATATTTGCTTGCGACTATTTTGTTACTTTGAAGTTCGTTTTATAAAGCTCTTTATCAAGTTTAAACTTGTCCCTTGTTATATAGCTACCTTATTCATGTTCATAAGATTCTTTATCAGATTAACTTGTTCCCTGTGTTATATTACGTACATTTCATTTCAGTTTCATAATGTTTCCTTCTTAAGTTAATCTTGCCTTGTTAGTATGCTTTTGTTTAAATACTACCAAGATTAAACCTTGTCCTACTTTCATTATCCTTAATTGCATTTGGAGTTTGATTAATCACTTGCAGATACTATTTCTGTGAAATTTTTTGATATTGTTAACAACTCTGTCTTATTTCATAACTTATGTTTAAGTTTAGTTTATAATCCATTGTCATAAGTATACTTCTTTGCTCTTATAATTGTAAATCATGAATAACAATATGTGTTTAACATAGTAAAACGTGTTGTAGTGTAGTAGTATTTTCAGTGCTTAGGTGTGGGTGAAAGCTCACCTCCTCATGACATAAGTAGGTTCTAAGTAAAAATACCTAGCTTGGGGGGTACTAGAGTCTTACATTGGGTTTTAAATCATTATAATTCTATGACGTTGTTTCTAGATGTCGTCCATAGGTTCCCAACGAAGAGATCGAGAGATGAAGTGTCGTTGATACTCCCCTGTTTGTGAATAATTTAAAACACATGAGGAATATGTGTTTCAAGTTAAGGGACGTTACTAACATTCGTGAAAAAAAGTGGTTAGGAGTCGTTTTAGTCTCACGCCAATGAGTAAAGGTGATGTTATAGCTCCACTACTCATCTTGCTCAGAGAGGTAGACCATGACTCTTCGAACGACCTTGCACCATTGGACATTTTGCTCTTCGTTCGGTTTGACCGAGATCCGCACCTTAGTAGACGTGAGCGAGATTATCCTTACCTACGTCGTCTTTAATGTCCTAAAACCAAGTTCAAATAAATCACATTTGTGACAATCTTTCTTACTAAATTAAAACCAACTTAAACTTACTCCTTAGACCGCCTGAGTTGTAAAACCTTTATCTCGTGGGGATTTGATTTACTTAACCTACTAGAGCCTACTGAAGCCTTGTAGGTTTATCTTGATAGCCACCTCGACAGGCTATCATGGCCAAGGTGCCAATATGCAATTGAAGAAATTATCCGGTGGAGATTTGCATTGCAGGAACTTTATCATTGGTATGACTATGAGTGCTAGATGACAATTAATATGGTCTAAAGAGGTGGAAAACAACACTAATGGCACAAAGAGAAGGAGGGAATTACAAACAGATCTAAAGACACTCGGAAGAAGCCAATGCCTGTCCTTCTTCAATAAGGCATTGGCTGATACGAGGTACAGCCGTATTTAGCTCGCCGCTCTAAACCTTGCTAAGGAAGTCTGGGAAACTCTAGAGTTAGCCTATGACGGACTAGTGAAGTTGGCAGATCTCTGCTCAATTTGTTTCCTTTTGGTTTGGATTTGAATAACTTTTGTTTGTTTTTTGATGGAATCCTCATTTTCGTGAATTCGATGATGTTGTTGAAGATCAGTTTACGCTCAATCTCTTTGATTGTATGTTAAAAGGTAGTTTTTTCCTCTTTAATTTATTCTATGATTCGTTTTTTTTTGTTTTTTTGTGCGATAATTTTAGCCTGATAATTCGATTTTTCCCGTTCTTTATCTTTGTTTTTCCTACTTTTCTTTTAAGTTTTATTGGCTTTTTTAATCTTAATTTTAAAATAATTATGGTGTATTTGGTATGCTGGCTTTTGGTTGGTGTTGGTTGGATTGCAGCTCTGAATTTACTACTGGTGAGCTGCTGGTGTTGTTGCTAGCTAATGAATGAATTAGATTTTGAATCTATGAAAGAATGGTTTAATGAGTATGTTAATGGCTACTTGAATTAAATATTTCGATGAGATTGAGCTTATGGCTGATGTTTATTGATTTAGATGAGATTGAGCTTATGATTGATTTTTATTGATCTGTGGTCTGATGTGTTGCTTCTTACTTGATTCCCTTATATAAACATAAATATATATATATTCTATTGCTATGTTGTTCTGGCTGCGGTTGTGTTCTTGTGGCTATTGCTGTGATGTTGGTTGAATGATGAATATATGAATGCTTGTGAATGAATTTTGCTTGTTTATATATGAGTTATGAATGAGAACACTATATAAAATAAATGATTGAATGAGACTACTATATAAATAAATGATTGAACAAAAGAANTTATGATTGATTTTATGAATGAATGAATGGGTTTATTCATGAATGGTAATGCTTGAACAAATGAATAAGAATAGGAATGTTTGAATGTATGTATAGATATGGTTGAATGGGTTTAGTCCGACAATTGCTTAATAAAAAATGAGTCCTTTATAGTCCTTTATTTCCAAATGATGATCGAGTCCCTTATAGTCCCTTATTTCCAAATGATGAAGGGACTCAAGTGATGACCATGGTCAACATCATTGAGGTTTGAGTTGCTCCAGGCTTAAAAACCTGTTGAAGTAGCCTAACTCGAATGGTGGGTGATCGTAACCACTTCCCTGATGGAGATTATGTCAGCAAAACATAAATATATATAGTCTATTGCTGTGTTGTTGTGGCTGCGGTTGTGTTCTTGTGGCTATTGCTGTGATGTTGGTTGAATGATGAATATATGAATGCTTGTGAATGAATTTTGCTTGTTTATATATGAGTTATGAATGAGAACACTATATAAAATAAATGATTGAATGAGACTACTATATAAATAAATGATTGAACAAAAGAATGGTTGAATGAGTAATGGATGCTGGAAATAAGTCTTTTTGCTGGATTGAGCTTATGATTGATTTT
>PYUH01000177.1:623719-667279 GCA_016808085.1 Suaeda aralocaspica | reverse complement strand
CTATGTATGTCATACACTTCCAGCTTCTAATTTGCTTAAATGCAAAAAAAAAAAAAAAAAAAAAAAAATTTATTTTCTTGGGTGCTTATTGGCGGCTGGTTATTCACAAAACCGCAGCAAATAAGTCTTTTTTTTTGGTGGAAACTGCACTACTTGCTTCCGGTTACTTACAAAGAACCGCGCAAATAATCCTGTTTCCTCTCCAGTTTCGTGTGTGTTATTTGCTGGCGGGTACCTGAATAACCGCAGCAAATAACCAATTTTTTGCTGCGCGTTTAAACCCGGCAAAAAATTTCATCATTTGCTGCTGCTATAAGTGCTGCGGTTCAAAACCGCAGCAATACCGGAAAAAACCGCAGCAAATGACGTTTTTTCCAAGTGCGTAATCCTTATCAACTCTAACCATCTCCTTTGTTCTCATATTCAACTCCTTTTGCGTAAAGATATCTTCAAACTTTGTGATCCGTGAAGACCTTACACGTCACTCGTACAATAACTTGTCTCAAATCTTTAACGCAAAAACAATCGCTGCCAACTCAAATCATGTGTTTGGTAATTCACCTCATACGCCTTCAACGCCTTGATCGTAGGCTATCACCTTTCCCCTCTGGCATCAAAACACACCCAATCCATTCTCGAAGCACACTGTGACTCGAAACCATCATCACCCTTCCGGTAATGTAACACAGGTTGCCGTCGTCAAACTCCTTTTCAACGTCGGAAAACTTCCCACACTTCTCATCCCACACAAACTTCTTTCCCTTCTTCATCAACGGCGTCATAGGTTCGCTATCCTCGAGAAATCTTGACAAGCGTCTATAGATCCCGCTATCCTAAAAAGCTCGGTGTCCGTCACTTCCTAGGCGTCGTCCATCACTCAGAGCCTGACTTAGTAGCTGGATCTACAAAACGCCATCCTTTGTGATAATAGTCTAAAAACACCACTTGCTCCAGCCAAAACGCGCACTCGACAACTTTGCATACAATTGGTGCTCCCTCAATGTCATCAAAATCGTCCTTAAATGTTCATCGCTTGCTCCTTCCCTTCGATACATGACAGATATCACTATGAACACCACTACGAATTGTCCAAGTACTCATGGATACCCGGTTCATAAGGTCCATAATACTGCTGGCGCATTCGTCAACCCAAAAGGTATCACTAGTAACTCATAATGCCGTATCTTGTCCTAAATGCGGTCTTCGGATATCTCTTTCCGCAATTGCATGTGGTACCCAGATCGCAAATCAATCTTCGAAAATGTCGTCGCCGCTTTCAACTGGTCAAACAAATCATCAATCGTTGGCAATGGGTACTTATTCTTGATAGTCACCTTATTAAGCTCACGATAATCAATGCACACCTCATACTTCCGTCCTTCTTCTTTACAAACACCACTGGCGTCGCCCATGGGGAAGCACTAGGTCGTATGTAACCCCTTCTCCCATAAATCCTGCCAATTGAGTCTCAACCCATCATCACGCAGGTGCCATCTATACGGGGCTGAGGATAGGGGGCGGCAGGATACAAACGATCGTAAACTCCAGGCTCTCTTTGGGTGAGTCTGAATCTCATCCGGAAATAATCGGGAATTCTCTCCACTACTTCTAGGTCGTTAAGCTTGGTTCGGAAACCCCTCCAAGTCATCACACAAAAAAGAAAAGTGGATTTCCCTTAGCTATCCCAATCTCTCACCATTTCATCGCCGAGACAACTTAATGTCCTGTGTCTTCGGTAGCCTCCTAAAACACCATAGCCCTCTCGACTTTCCAAGGTCACCTCTGCGCTTCACAAATCAATATTAGCTTAACTATCTCACCAGTCCAGGCCTTAGTATCACTCCAATGCCTTAATCCCATCATCAACCTCGACGGAAAGTCACATCAGCGAAAAATTCACACCACATACACCTTAGAACAAGTCACGATCTCACCATTTGGCAGGCAAGCGGTATATTCACCATCCTAGGTTTACCTAAGTCAAGTCTAGCTATGGCACACCAGATTAAACGATATGCAGCTCCGGAATCAAACAAAGTCTTAACAGGTATAGAGTAATAGAGAATGTACCAGTTACCGCTCCTCCATTATCCTCCGCCTCTGGGTAGCTCATTGTTGTACATCCTCCTGGCACATTGCCCTTCGCTTTCCTCCAGCTGTGTGCATACCACACACTTGTGGCAGCAGTGCTCCCCAGCATTAGGGAGCATCGCTCCTTATATAATTCTGATTATGAGAGCTTCCATGCTACCACCAGCATTTCCACCATGGACCTCCCATTGTTGTTCATTGGCCTCTCCAAATTCCCTTGCTTATTCTGATTCAAAGCGGTCCAAACTTGTTTTCCGTTATTGCTTCCATCCAACACTCATAGCACGATGCCGGCGTCACAGTCCGACACTCACCAGATTTCCCTCACAGTCTTCCAGGATGTCTGGGGCATAGGCAGTATCGGGGTACCCTTTCTCCATGCCTACCAGTTTTCCACCGGGAACCGTCCCTGGAAATTTGGGTCCCATTCGTCGAAAGTGGTGGCCCATCCTGGAGGTGGTCCACCCTGATGAGGTGGTCCACCAACGGTAGGGCCGGTATGGAAGTATGGGAGTTATTTTGGTTTCCATAGCGGGCTTGGCCCCCTTCCGCCCAACCTGGCCCTCTCACCAACTGAGAGGAGCAGCCCTTCCAATACCGCATCCAAGTAGTGAAGGCCCAGCAAGTGAGATTGCAACTCCATGCAACCCTGTTCAAAATGAATGCCCTTCCCCATTGGGCACAATATACCGGTGCAAACCTCATCAACTCCAGAAACTTGTGGTAATATTGTTCCACAGACATGTCCCCCATCTCCAGCTTAGTAAACTCCCTAGACTTCTCCTTCTTCAGAAACCAGGATAGAACTTATTGCGAATCACTTCCTTAAACATCTCCCAACCAAGTTAGGTCTAGCCCTCATAGTTGCGTCACTTTGTGACCACCAAATACAGCTCCTCTCTTAGTAAAATACAGCATTAGCACTTCAGGTCATCCGACATTAAGAGCTTGGAAAATCTTATCGAATTCCCTAATCCAGTTCTTCAACACTAAAGGGTCCTCAGTACCTCATAAACCTTGGCTTACTCCTAGCTATCTCCTAAACATCTCCCCAGCAGGGTCTTGATTCGTACGGTAGCCTCCTGATTGGTCCTTCAACACTCAATCAATTGTCGCAAACATTCAGCAACTTCTCCAATTCCATTGTTTCTTGCCATCTATGAAACAAAACGCACACTAAAACCTCAAACTTAAAGCCACTCACTCTTATTGCATCAAAGTGTATACCCTATTCCTAGTTAACACTTGGCAAACAAATAACAACAACAACATCAAAACATAAACACACAAAAGAAACAAGAGCTAAACAAGAGCAAAGAGAAACATGTAAAGAAAAAAAAATTTATTCCCATATTCTCTTGGTTTAACTAAACTTCAACAACTTAAAAAAAATTTAAACTTAAACTAGGAGTTCTAATTACTTCAAAAGATTAAAGCAACTCTAAACAAAGAACTAGCAATCTTCAAATTCCTCAATGATCAAGACGACTTCACTCTGGTTCTTGGTCCTTCACTTGGCTCTTCTCATCGTTCCCTCTGATGCTCTAGTTAAATCTTCTGAAGTAGTCCCCCTTCCATCTTGACATGTCTCCATCTTCACTTTCACTGTCACAAGCACAATTACTTCTATTCCTCAATAATCTCTAATCATCAGTCATCATTTGTTCTTCCTCTTCGGGGTCTTTTCCCTTCTGATCCCTTCCTCATCTTCCTCATTTCCATTCCATTCCATTCCCACTTCATTTTCCTCATCTCCCAGTCTCATTTCCATTTCCCTCAGGTCCTTCATTTTCAGTCTCATTTTCCTCATGTGCTGTGGCTTGGAGGCTCAAGTCAACCACTCAGATCCTATCTGCTAGCTCTATTTCCCTTCTTACAAAGTCCACTACAGGCAACCATTTCCCATTGCAGAAAACTTCTCCACATTTGGAGTCTATCCTCATGAAGTACATCCTGAAACTTAGTCCTCAGCCCAACTAAGGGTTTCTATCTGACAGATTCCTAATAAACAACCATACCTGAAGCTTGTAAATTCGATCCTGGGATCCCCATATTGTACATGAAATTGCACCAACTCTCAATTCGATCACAGTAACTCTTAGCATCATCATAAACTTTCCTATGAAGACTAATTTCCGATGGTGACAACATTTGCGGTTTAAAGCAAACGTAAATCCCTAAAGAAACCCCAACAAAAAACCCCAAGCAAGCAACAAAACAACTTAACGTGCAGCAAGACTTAAAACAGCATAAAATGCAAAATGCAGGAATTCCCATCCTAAGTCGACTCATTATCACACTTCAATTTTTTTAATCCTAGTCTTTTAACTTCCGTGTTTACAAACTCATTTTGAAGATCAGTTTCAAACATTTTTTTTTTTGGAAAAAAAACCTATAGCTCTGGCTACCACCTGTAACACCCCCAAATTCCTCACTTTCTCCACCCAAACCTTAAACACAAGAGAACTTGAGCATGTTACCGCCACGTCACAACTAATTATGAAAACAATTGCAACGCTAAGGCTAAGGTAAAACAACACACCTTACTAAAACCATTTTATAAAAGTCCAACATTCACGCGGAAGTCTTACAACAAGTCAACATTAAATTAACAACTTGGAACCATCACTGTAATCCCCCGCATTTTAAGACTTTATATTATATTTTTTATACGATTTAATTATAGTTTTATGATTTCGGAAATAAAGTTTATTTATATTTTATGGCTTAAAATAATTTATTTTACAAAAGGTTTTATTAGAAATATTAATTTTTTTAAAGGAGGTTTTGAGTATTAAATTTAATTTTCAAAAATAGCAAAAATAATTATGGGTTTTATTTTAATTATTTTCGGACCAAATTACCCGCCAAAATGGGGTTTTTTCTGGTTTCCAAGGCCCATAAATATTTTATGGCCAAAATTATTTTCTAAATTATTTATTTTAACTACCTAGATATTTGTATCTTTTGTTAGGATAAATTTCAGATTTTACAAAAGATAAACATATCCAAATTATATTACACAATTTAGATCTTATCCAAAAAATAAAAAAAAATAAAAATCAAACTTTATCTTTCACTTTGATTGGCCGAAATTCCTTAAGGCCATATACCCTATATAAGCTCTCTGGTCATCAAATTTTACTCTTTAAAACCCTTTAAAAAATCAGAAAAGAAAAAAAAAAGAAGAAAACCCAGCCCAAAAAACCCCACGCAAATACACAAACGAAAAAAATAAAACTGCAGTTTTCCCTCTTCGTGGAACCAACTTTGAGCCACCACCCACACACCACCACTTCACATCTGCCGCCACAACCACCACCACGTGACAGCCCTTGCTGCACTCTACCACCAGTACCAAGATCCGCCACCCTGCAGCCACCAAGGGGGCCAAAACACACCTCAAAGTAGCCCACTCACCATGGTTTCGAAAATAAGAAAAGAGAGAAAAATTATTTTTCCTTCCAAATTATTTTAAAAAATCGAAAAAGTGTTTCCCTAATGTTTTTTCAGTAAATAAAAAGTGTTTTGATGTTTTCAAATTATTTTTAAAATTAGTTTTTGTTATTTTAATTTAAAGATGATTTATGTCAAAATTGGATTTTTAAAATAAACAAATCATAGAATTATAAATAATCGAATTTATGCACGAAAAATTATTTTAGAGGCTGTTATTTGTTACATAATGTTCATATGGTTGATCGAATTTCTAATGGTATTTTTTGTATTTTAATGCGGAGGAAATTTTCCGAGAGCAGTTATTTAATTAAGAAGGAAATTTGGCGAGCAAGGTATGTGCGACATATCGAGACCTAATAAGCATGAAAACTTATGTTTAGTATATAGTATGTCGTGTTAATTATTGGGAAAGAAAACCATCATGCAGCCCCCATGAATTATAGTGTGAAGCCAAATCTGTTGGTTTATGTTTAAAATTTGTTATATGAGGTTAAGTGTTGAAGTATCTCGTAAAAATTATTTGAGCTTATTGTGATGTATGTGGAAGTTGTGTTAAATCTTGTACTTTAACATGAAAGTAAGCATGGTCAATAATTTTATTAGTCAGTTTTCAGTTGGCGGTTTTTACCGAAAAATATTGTTTCAGAAGGTCTAAAGTCGAATCTGACTATGAATTATTTTTAATGTAATCCAGAAGCTAATATGAGTTTTATAGAGTTAGTTTCATCATTAAAAGGTTTTCCATATATTTTAAAATAATTTTTTAGATTGGTTTAGACAGATGGGACTGTTTTCAAAAAAAATCTTTAAAATATTTAAACGTAAACTAAGGTTTCAAAGGTTGTTACTGGTTAATAGGAGAATAAAGGAATTAATAAAGGGTTTATCACACTATAGATTATTTAGTAATTTAGCTTGGATTTTTAATTGTTTTATCGCTAGTTTAGTGTGTTTCTGTTTAAAATCTACTAAAATTCACATAGACCTTATCTAGCACGAGATTTAGTTTGAGACTGTATTTAGCAGTAAAAGGTTTGTAAAAGTTTTCGAACCTCTTTAATTTTTAATAATTATTTTCAGATTTATTTCTATTTTTATTGCCTAGTTTTTAAACAAATGTTTTTCAAAACAATAATTTTTTAGAATAGAAGTTTCTAAAAACGTTTTCGAAGGTCAATACTATTGATGGAAGGTTACTAAATAAGGAAAGAGTCATAACAAGTGTTGGTTAAGTGTTTGAGGGTTTCTGTGTTGTTTTAGTATGTTCGAAGTCTGACGGAATGTTCGATTCTTTCGTTGTGTTTTAAGTTTGTTTGAATTCTGGACAGTATACTATGAAGCTTTATATGAGGTATAGAGTCTACAATGACAGGTTTAAGTGTTTTTGAAGTTTGTTCATGATTTGTAATGCTTCTATGCATGTTTTGAGCAAGTTTGACCGTAAGAGTCATGTTTACAGAACAGTCAAAGTTAATGCTTATTAAGTCAAAGTTAACTAAAGGTCAAGTAAAACATCAAGTTAAGTAAGACAATTATGAGTAAGATTTTACTTTTTAAAGAACGTGAGTACTCATTCAGGCCAATGAGTTACCATACGGGAGGATGTGTATGTAATTGCTCTACGCTGTACTCCATATGGAGTTGACATGCTTCACCTGTTTTAGTTCTGGGATTCCAAAAGAGTTAAGAGTTAAGTTGGACATGGGTGGACGAGACCAGTACCACTGTTTTTTAAAGACTAGCTATCTTTCTGTTAGAGTTCGGATGTCACGGGGAGCGCTACCTACTTGGTTGACGCCCGTCTTTCCAAAGAGCCCGTTCACGTTTCCTATATCCTTCGAAGCAAGAAGTTATAATCAAGATGAAGATTTTGAACTTATGTCATGAGTCTTAAAATGGAGTGAGAGTTCTTGTTTTGTATTTTGTAGGCTATGTGTGTGTCTCTCGTGTTGTTATGTTTTTGCATAGTTGTGCATACTCAGCAGTTGGTTGCTGACACATATATATTTCCATGTTTTTCTTGTTCTGTTTGCTTGTAAGCAGAAAAGTGCAGGTTGTTTGGCATATGCATGGTAAGGGATTTTTTCGAGAGGAGTGGATATTTTGGTAGTTGTTTGACTTTAGATCTTTCTATGGTTTGGAAAAGGGCCGTGATGGTTCCAAGTTGTTAATTTAATGTTTGACTTAGTTGTAAAGACTTCCGCTGTGAGTTGTTTGACTTTTATAAAATGGTTTTAGTAAAGTGTGTTGTTTACCTTAGCCTTAACTTTTCAATTAGTTTTCATAATTAGTTGTGACGTGGCGGTAACATGCTCAAGTTTCTCTTGTGTTTATAGGTTTGAGGTAAGTTAGAAAGTGAGGAATTTGGGGTGTTACAATCACGGCCCTTATTCCAATCACTAGAAAATCTAAAGTCAAACACTACCAAATACTATCCACTCCTCTCGAAAAAAAATCCCTTCACCATGCATTGCTCAACAACCTGCACTTATCTGCTTAACAAGCAACAGAACAAGAAAAACATGGAAATATATATGTCTCACTGCAACCACTCTGTAGCACAACATAGCATAACAGATCACAAACACCAGCACAACAACAGAAACTCTCACATAGCAACACTAACTCAAATCGCCTCACTCCATTAAGACTCATGGCCCATAATTCAAAATTTCTTAATCTTGATTATAACTTTGCTTCAAAAGGATATGAAACGTGAACGGGCTCTTTGGAAAGACGGTCGTCACCAAGTAGGTAGCCTCCCCGTACAATCCGAACTCTAACAGAAATATCGCTAGTCTTTCAAAAACAGTGGTACATGGTCTCCACCCACCCCATATCCAAACTTAACTCTTAACACTCTTTTGGAATCCCAAACTAAAACGTGAAGCATCGTCACACTCCATCTGGAAGTACAGCGTTAAGCAATACATCCCTTCCCCGTCTGGTAACCTCATTTGGCCTGAATGAGTACTCACGTTCCTTTAAAAATAACTTACTCCGCAGGAGGACAAGCTCTCCTCCCTCTTCCTCTGCGGTCGTTTCGTCGTCGGGAGGATACCGGGGGGGCTCAGGAGAAAAACTGACCTCTCATCTTCCTATTCGAATTGGGGGTGACCAAAAATAGGGGAACAAGCGCGCGTAGCGCCTCCCCTCCGCCTCTCTCTACCACTTCTCTCGCCCCCCCGTCCTCTCTTTTCCTTCTCCTATACTCGACTTCTTTCTGGCCTGAGTTACTTCCGCCCTTGTCCCTTCTCGCTCCTACTCTTTCGCGCATTATTCCAGAGCATCATTCACCATGGCTCGGCCCTACATGCCGTCGCCTTCCTACTACTTGTTATCCAGTTACCCACTCACTTCTCATCCCTCCTGTTCGTGAGGGGACCATGGGCGCCGCCCTACTGAAATTTTCTTTCAATGGTTCATTCTCCCTGAAGACTAAGGGTGCCGCTCGCCCGCCGCCACTGTCTTCCTTCTCTCCGTCTGCTCCTCCTGCAAGCATGTCGGATGCCCTCGGAAGCGCCTGGCGCCCTCCTCGCCCTCTTAGACTTTCGTCAGGGATCTCCATCTCGGGGCCTGCCCCCGACCTCCCGATGCCGACCGCTGTCGAGAAACACGATAGAGTGGTCTTATTGGAACATAATTTTATTTATTAGTTATGTTGAGAATAAATGTCCCGAGTAGGGGAAGGAGGGCTGTTAGTGTTTCTAAGTCAAATAACCACAAAGGTGGAGAAAATGAGAGTCAGGGAGGTTGGGGTGAAATAGATTTGAAATGCTGAACCAACAAAGGGGAGTAAGAGGAGAGAGGGGGGTCAGTAAGACTATAGGAGTTAATAAAGGGCACTTTGCGATTGGTGTAGGAGGAAGGTTGTATTGTTACTGGGTGCCAAATAAATTTGCATTTCGACAGGACGGGAGTGAATAAAGGGGGGAAAAACTTGTATACTTTAATATAAAAACGAGAGGCGGAGGTCTGAATTGTTGGTCAAGAGCGCACGGAAAGGCGGGGAAAGGAAGTAATGAGATGAAAAATGAGTGGATGGCAAGAAAAAAAGGTGGATAGTGGGGCAGGGTGGTAATAGGCTTGGGTCAAAGAACAAACTAATAAGTTGGGTAAGTGAGGAGGTTTCCAATGGGAGAGCTGAAAGGGACCCGAAGATACGAGGGTGGAATTAGGGATGGAATACGAGGATGGCTGATTAATGAGAAATCGGGTGAGATTACTAAGGAGAAAAAGAGTGAGTAGATAGGGAAACATCCAAATAAATTAAATCTCCAACTAGTCCCTTACCATCGTCGAGTTGGGGCAGTAAGAGGTTAGAAGTCAACACATGAAATAATACTATAGTCGCGAGTAGAGGATGTAGAACAAAAACACAGATACAAATAGCGTATGGAATTTAGAGCTTCAATCAACCCGTTCTGTAACGAGGAGGAGGATAAGTGATGAAAGATTAATACTTTCAACCTACATTTAATATCTTTTGGAAGGAATACACAACTTTTCGAGACCCATAACCCTTTCCTAACCCCAAACCGCTAGCTCAGGAACCTCGTTTTCCACTGTATCTACATGAATGTAAAACATGATTTCACAAATTGCAGGCAATTCAACAATGATACATCAAATACATACAACCCTTGATCCATTAAATGAAAAATCCTAACTATAGGCCATATAACCATTTAAACCTTGTTTGTTCTCATGATGAAACAGACGTGATGTTTCAGGTTGGCTCAAGAGCAAGAGAAGTTGAAAGTGACGCATGAAGTTGAAAGAGCCAGCATTTCCCTTTTACGGTGCACATGCGCCCTCACGGATCTATCATCTAGTAAGCTACAAAAAGATTTCACTTGTAAAAATATGAACATCAAGCACGAACCTATGACGCTTTTGGCTACTATTTATTATATTTTAACTATATATATTTTACATTGAGAACATTCTTTTTGAGATGAAAGACACAAATTTGAAAAAGCACAGCATAAGCAAAAGGGTAAGAGGTAGAAATCATTGGGTCCTCGAGAAGATCCGCTATTATTAACCCAATTCCTCTATCATCCCATCAAATTACAGTTAAATGGCCAACCTCCAGGAATATACCCATGGAAACAAAGCAAACTGTATATTACTTAATCCAAGCACAAGTGGTACCAATATTTTTGAGCTTTCCATTGTATAGCACCTAACAACTCTAAGTCCATGATAAGTCCCAAGGAAACATAAAAGGCTCCCCGCATAACGGTACTCAAGTAGTTCTTTAATATACTCCTAATGAAATGCACAAGAGAAGTGCAAAGAGCACGAAGCCAATATCACAATATTGACATGCAACGGAAGGAGCTCACGAGCCTAAAAACCTATTGGGCGAATATAAAGGCGAAATAAAAAAAATTCAAAACAAGCTTGAGAAGCAATAAGATGTCTCCCCGTGAATTATTGAGCACTTATTTAATCAAACAACAAATCACCCAACACCTCAAAGAAAAAATTTATTTACATTCACATGTAAGCGTTAGCAATATTAGGTGAAAATCTTAACATCTCAAGCTAGAATTTTAGGCTTGCAAATTCCAGCACCTTCCAATGAACCCCCGCCAATGGTGATATCGGCAACTTTCGAATTTCATTAATCTTCTAGGTGATGAACGGCACCATCTTTGAATTTAATAGCAGATCGTACTGGTAAAAAAAACATGGTTTCAGAGCTCAAGAGAAACTGTCGTACACCATCACAGACTCCTGTGTTGAAGCTCACGAAAAATTGAACTATCAAACAAATTCCCATTACTCCCAACAATAAACTTTAATCAAAAATATAAAAACAGATGCAAGATGCGCAACCCGATGATTAATAGAAACAAATAACTTCCCATGTTATTCCATGTTATTCTCGTCCAAAACAGGAGTTCATACTACTTGTAACTTCGAGTTTCTCACCACCAAGGGTTTTAAACAGAAACTGGATACAGATGTAGTTTCACTTTCACCTGTACCACATAAAAATAATATAATACCAAAAACCAAAAACAAAACAAATTTAGCAAATTGTCGCTTGAGACCCAATTTCATGACTACCATATAACAAAGCAATGTAGCAATGGTCTCGTGAGAACCCAATTTTCATGACGTGACATATAAGGCTATTAATGAAGAGTTTTCGGAAGGAATAGACCATCGGGTCATAAACCAAACTTATTTTGCCTGTACCCCCGGTATTTTCTAAAACCATTGAAATCAATAAAAATATCAATGCTTTTTTTCTGAAAAGAGGCAAACCAAAATTATTATGTCCTTTAATCACAAGAAAAAACCTGTGTTTTAATACCACAGACAAAGACGCATGTACATTCCCACTCCAAACAACATTAGTGTCCAATTGTCAGACTACTTTCTAATTTTGCCGAAAAAAGGTCAAGTTTTTAGAAAAAATGAATTAACCGTAGGCTACTAAACGATTTATGATTAAATGTGTAGATGATGATTAGTTTTCCACGTAACATAACAAAAAATTGATGACAATTTATATGGGGTTCAGAAAATAATGATAAAAAATTAAATAATTTCAATTCAGATTAATATAAACCACCCATGTCCCCATCCCCCAACTAAAAAAGGAAAGGATTTCATCTCTTAATGTAAGACTGTTTCACGTAGTTCATTCAATCTCAACATCCGGGAAGGGGAAAAAAAAAATCAGAAAACAAACTGTTATCAGGCAAGCATGCTACCTCAACACCCAAAAAGGTCAAAAATAATAAAAAAAACTGCATCAAGAAAATATGCAACAACATCACCAAAAGCCTCTACTATTAGAACGAAATGATGCAATGCGAGAAGTGAATTTTACATTGCATTAGTTGGGGGTCGGGAGCCACGGCAACATCATTGGTATCCGATCAAATTAAAAAAATCACACTCTTCGAAAAATCAAAGGATTTTTTTATCATTACCAGTTGTCTAGGTGGGTTTGATGAATTTCGGGATTCCAGTCCCCTCAAACCTCATACGAGGCAACAACAGCAGTAATACACTAGTTGAGTCTCTCCGCTCAAAATCCTTTCCCATTATATTCGGGAACAACTAGGGATCAGGCTCAAATGACAACACAGTTCTGACTTTCGTTGGTCCAACGACTTTCGATATGGCGGGAGCATCCGAGTCGAGGGGAGCTAGGAGGGACTTGGGCTTGGTTTGCGATCCCTTGCTGTTTTTGGCTTAATTTGACTTGCCCTGCCATACTTCACTCTTTTACCGATGAGTAAGGGTGATTCTGAAAAAAGCACAGAAAATCAAACAATTTAAAACATAGTGAAATTAATTAATAATACATCTACTACATTAATGACTGATATAAAACTCAAAATGTTGAGAAACGAAATAATAACTTCGACGAACCTCATATTCACCTTTATAATAAAAAATAATTCAAAATTATCATAAAAAAATCAAATGTAAACAAATATATAATATATACAAATAACAAATTCACTAACAAATCATCAACATTTGTCACAAATATCACCATCAAACATTATTAAAGAAACCCTCGATATAATAATTGAATGACGATGAGATAAACATAAACAACGAACGATCTAAACGCAATGAATCAACAAAATACATACCACGAATTTCTGAGTCTCAGCATAACAAAATATGATCAATTAAAATATATTCTAAATATTTCGCATGCGAAATAACTCTACGTAAATTCTTCAACAAATTCGAAATGTTCAAATTATCACACCAAAAAAATTAGAGCGACAACACTATAATTGCAAGTCGTATAAACAAACGAAAACAATTGACTGAAATCAAAATTGAAACGACATTTGAAAATTTCCTTGAAAATATTGGAGATTAAAATGAATTAGTAAGTGATTGAGATAATTTTTGAATTTTGGTGGGATTTGCAAGTGCTAAGACCGTAACCCTATTTACCAACCACCACAGCTATGAGGAAGGATTCAAGATAACTTTCGCTACTTTCTTTCTATCACCACCAAACCTAAAATAATAAGTAACGAACAAATCGTTTCGAGCTTATTTTATAAGAATAAACTAGAGATAAAATAAAAAAATGTTTGTTTATTGTGAAATAATCTTGTTGAAAAACAAAATAACGTGTAATTAAAATTACAATAAACAACTAAAAAAATGTAAATTTATTTTAGTGTACATGTTTAAGATATTGGGATTGTACAATTGTTGATACGAAAATTAACAACTTGATTCAAACTACACATTTTTACTCTAATTTATTGAAATTTAGGAAAAAGTGAATTAGGTTTTTAAAAATTCGTTCATTTTTTTTTGTCTTTGGATTTTACTTTTATTTTGAATAAAAGGAGTTTTTAATTTTGGCAAAGTTTTGAAGAAGGCTTGTATTTTATATTCTGGTTCGGTAAGCCGATTTTCCTATCTAAATTTTTGCTACAAACGGGGTTTTTTTTTTTCTTTCAGTTATCTTGATATTTTTCAATTTTGAAAGGCAAAAAATTTCAGAATTTTCCGAAAAATGCACGCCCCTATCCTACTAAATAATCCCTAAGTATTGTTTTGGCAAATGCTCATTCCTTATAACATAATACCGTATATGCATAATGGTTAAGAGAATCAAATTAATAAATGTTTAATTTTTCACTTGGTACCACACTATAACACAACCAAATTATCATATATAGTGTAATCGTAGGAAATCTTTTTTAAAGGTGGGAGCTCTCCAAAAGTTGAATGGGGCAAGGCGGTGCCATATATATGGAGTTGTCGAAGGAAAACCCATACCTGTGGGGTTGTAGGATCATAAATTGAGCATTATACAGGCTTTTATTAAAACTTTTGTATCAAACTGGGAAGGTGTCTACCGTAAGGAGGTTTTTATATAGTGAATTATGAGTTTGTTATTCACTCATTCGAAGGTTTTTCTCGGGCTAAATCCAAATTCCTAGTTTTCTCAATCACTAAATTACAAATGGTAGACCACTTATTGCTCAATAAAGAAAATTGACGTTTGAATTTGTGTTATCGGAACGATGATAAGCACTCAGCTGCTTGTTAACTAGCTATGAATTTAGCATTATAATTTGGAAATCTTTAAGGCCGTTCCATTGAGTATCTGGAGGATTTGATCGTCAATGAGTGATTATGTGTTGGGTAACAATTACCCTAGTGTTAGTGTTTGCCATTTTATTTTTGCTTCCTGACCAGTTTCCTTTTTTTTTCTTTCCAATTTGCTTCTTTGTATTGTTTTTTTTTTTTAAATCTTTTTCCCTCTCCTTCCAATCATAATATAATAATAATGATAATAATAATAATAAAGTAAAATAATAAAATAATACGTATGAACAGTCATTATTGTTGATAGGGGCACCTTCCTAGGAGTAATAACATTCATTTTTAATTTTATAATGATGTACAATGAAAGCTAGCCACGGAAGTGGGACTAATGATCTAGAAAATAAACATAGTAATGTCACTAGCATGGGTAGTATGCTAGTGGTAATGGACTTATAGATGCATGTTTTACATAATTTTGTTTGCAACCATTTTTTCAATGCCAACCGGCACCACACAATTATTTTCACAAAAAAACATATTGCCTATATTAAGCACTCCATATATTATGAATGTTTTGGACATTAAGGCAATATGAGATTAGTTGAAATCGTTCAAGCTCGAACTCTGTGGTTTTTAAATTTTTGAAGCTTGGACTCGGCTCCGCAAGGTAAAATCAAGTCGACTCTGCGGGGGCGCATTTTAGAATCGATTTAATTTTGCTCAACTCGTAATTTGAACTAGCTCAAATTGAGATTAGCTCAAACTCCACATTTGAAAGTAGGCTTGTATTGCGTTATAATACTACTCACTCACTCCTTTTCAATAGTCAAGAATTTGGGATATTGGAGCAAACTCGTTATTATTACCTTGATTTATATACTTTCATTCCAGTTTGTTTCAATTTTTTTATCAAGTGGGACATATTATGAAGCATCAAGCTTAGACTTGGGTCGTTCACACAAATTACATTATATTATTTCATTATTAATTTAGTTTAAAATATCCTTCCTATACATATATTACAGTTTTTAGACATCGGATACCAGCGCGACTTTCATCACTGAACATCTCAATTTTGAATACCTAGTTTTATTGAAGTCTAACTAGAGTTTTGTAAAATACATATAATGCGGGGCGTCGAAAGCTTTTGGATCTCCCAATCTTTTTGAATTTTTTTCCAATGAGCAACTATCCTAGTAGTATTAAAAATAAGGTACCACAAATCAGTCAAAGGAAAATATTTTTGACTCTCAATCATACACGAACTTGCACAAAAAAATACTACTAACCAGTTACGGGAACAATGTCATTGAAAAACTTCAAGATATTATAACGAAGCAAGACAATAATATAATTATAAATGTCTATACATACTTTTCATAAACACCCAGATCACACAATCAAATTTAAGAGTGATATAATATATTGTATTACCTCTAAAAATTATTCATAATACCTAAACGTAAACAAGGAGCCGAGAAAAAGACCTTAAGTTAGGTGGCTATGTCACTTAATTAGTTGTGTCAATGTCTACGTGTGTCTTACTTTGAGTCTCGGTATCACATATCAACAGAAGACGGGGTTGAAAAGCATTGCCTTGTGCAACATACATGTACACATGTGCAATCAAATTAGCCGAGTTACATTTTTGGCTGGGTACTTTTAAACTTTCCCCACTCATCATCCAGAAACCAAAAAGAGTTAACTTCCCACCACTTCATTCGACTTCTTCAATATTTCAAGCATCAAGTCAAGCAATCCAGGTTTCCCCTTAAAACAACCCAAAAAACTCAAAAAAATCATCAAAGAAGGCGAAATTTCCAGTGATAGAATCTAGCCCATACTTAAATGGCGATCAAACAAAGAAGAACTATAAAGAATTTTATGCATGGAATAATTCGACAATGAAGGAACTGGGAGCTTTACTAGTAGAGATCCTCGCTGTACTGTGTTGAAGATAATGATCGTTTCATTGATATTATGGAAAATTATTTTCAACAACTTTTGAAAGTTAAGGAAGCGTCTTCAAGAACGCCGTATTTGCATATAATCAGGTTATGTTATGTTTTCTTAATTACAACTTCAATTGTTGGAATTATTTATTTTATTTGTTCCTTTAGGTTGCATTGGGTTTTTCTGAATGTACTTTACATATGTTTACATTATTTGTATGAAAATCCTTGAGGAAATTGATCCGTTTGAAATTAGTTGACATTTGAGATACTTATCCTTTGTGTTTTTGATTTTTTTTTTTCGATATTTTATTAAATTTAATCGCCTTGAATATACAGTGAATTTTGGTTAAAGGGATCAGAGGATGATTTTTTAAGACAGTTATGTTTGCTCTTTTTTCTGTGTAGTTTTAAATGTGGAATTTAGTTTTTCCGAGGGCGGATATTGGGTTTAGCAAGTGTTGTTTTTGCGAGAACTTCATTTCCGTCCGAACAAGCTTTTTGGCTTACTCAGGGCCTAGTTTTATATTTACGGAAAACACTGAAGTGAACTCAGTCTCAAATGTGTCTTGTTTTGATACCTTTATTATACAAATAGAAGGTATAAATTAATTACATACGGTTCATCATAATGATCCCCCTTTTCCATGCGTCCTTGTTCGATCCCTCTCTGAGTTGCAGCTTCTCGAGCGGTCCGAATGTAGATGGTTCGTATGTAACGTAAGGTAATATTTTAGTATTCAAGATGCATTTGAAAAAATAAATACTGAATTCTCAGTTTAAAGTCAAAATTGGGGGACAAAGTGTGATGCCTGGACTTTTAATTTTTATAGGGTGTGATTTTCAAATTATAAATTCAAAGGTTTCGTAATTTTTAATATTTTAATCTTCATTTATCTCAGGTTTTGGAGTTAACTCCTGAAGGGAGTTGAAGTACCTCCCGAAGTCGCTGGGTGGGGGTGGTATGGCGAGAGATGCAAGGAAAAGCTAAAGCTTGCCGTTGGAATCTCACCCTCACCACTCAATGGTCCTGATCCCAAGTGGAGATATTGTGGGAGGATTGGTCCTCCCCTCTAAACTCATTTTAAAGGTGTCTCCTCTCTTTCACATCTTTTCTTTTCTTTCTCCTGCATTGGTTGCCGTCCCAAGTTCCTGTTATACTAGTATTTCTGTTTCCTTATTATTTCGATATTGCTTGTGTTAAAATATTACGGAATTGAATGCTGAGCCTGTTATACCTAAGGGTTTCCAGAGTGGAAGATAACCAGGATTCTTGGGGTTTAAAAGATGATTCAAGCTTTAGAGGTGTGTCACCATCGCTAGTATTTCATGCTTCTACTTTTTCCTCATGTACCTTATCTCTCTATTTATATCCTTGAATTAGGTTGTTTGGACGTCAAAAAAAAAAAAAAAAAATTATTTTCTTGGGTGCTTATTTGCTGCGGTTATTCACAAAACCGCAGCAAATAAGTCTTTTTTTTGGTGGGAAACTGCACTATTTGCTGCGGTTTTACAAAGAACCGCAGCAAATAATCCTGTTTCCCTCCAGTTTCTGGTGTGTTATTTGCTGCGATTACCTGAATTACCGCAGCAAATAACCCAATTTTTTGCTGCGGTTAAACTGCAGCAAACAAATTTCACATTTGCTGTGCATATAAGTGCTGCGGTTCAAAACCCCAGAAATACCGGAAAAACAACGCAGCAAATGACGTTTTTTCCATAGTGCGTAATCCTTATCAACTCTAACCATCTCCTTTGTCTCATATTCAACTCCTTTTGTAAAGATATACTTCAAACTTTTGTGATCCGTGAAGACCTTACACGTCACTCCGTACAAAAATGTCTCAAATCTTTAACGCAAAAACAATCGCTGCCAACTCCAATCATGTGTTGGTAATTCACCTCATACGCTTCAACTGCCTTGATGTCGTAGGCTATCACCTTTCCCTTGCATCAAAACACATCCCAATCCATTCTTCGAAGCATCACTGAGCTCGAAACCATCATCACCTTCCGTAATGTAAGCACAGGTGCCGTCGTCAAACTCCTTTTCAACGGCGGAAAAGCTTCCGCACACTTCTCATCCCACACAAACTTCTTTTCCTTCTTCATCAACGACGTCATAGGTTTCGCTATCCTCGAGAAATCTTTGACAAAGCGTCTATAGTATCCCGCTAATCCTAAAAAGCTTCGGATGTCCGTCACATTCCTAGGCGTCGGCCATTCACTCACAGCCTTGACTTTAGCTGGATCTACAGAAACGCCATCCTTTGTGATAATATGTCCTAAAAACGCCACTTGCTCCAGCCAAAACTCACACTTCGACAACTTTGCATACAATTGGTGCTCCCTCAATGTCATCAAAATCGTCCTTAAATGTTCAGCATGTTGCTCCTTCCCTTTCGAATACACCAAGATATCATCTATGAACACCACTACGAATTTGTCCAAGTACTCATGGAATACCCGGTTCATAAGGTCCATAAATAGCGCTGGCGCATTCGTCAACCCAAAAGGTATCACAGTAAACTCATAATGTCCATATCTTGTCCTAAATGCGGTCTTCGGAATGTCCTTTTCCGCAATTGCTAATTGATGGTACCCAGATCGCAAATCAATCTTCGAAAATGTCGTCGCCCCTTTCAACTGGTCAAACAAATCATCAATCCTTGGCAATGGGTACTTATTCTTGATAGTCACCTTATTAAGCTCACGATAATCAATGCACAACCTCATACTTCCGTCCTTCTTCTTTACAAACAACACTGGCGCGCCCCATGGGGAAGCACTAGGTCGTATGTAACCCTTCTCCAATAAATCCTGCAATTGAGTCTTCAACTCCATCATCTCCGCAGGTGCCATTCTATACGGGGCCTTAGGAATAGGTGCGGTTCCAGGAACAAAATCGATCGTAAACTCCACGGCTCTCTTTGGTGGTAGTCCTGGAATCTCATCCGGAAATACATCGGGAAATTCTCTCACTACTTCTATGTCGTTAACGCTTGGTTCGGAAACTCCCTCCAAGTTCATCACACAACAAAAGAATAGTGGATTTCCCTTAGCTATCATCTTCACCATTTTCATCGCCGAGACAATCTTAATGTCCTTTGTCTTCGGTAGCCTCCTATAAGACACCATAGCCCCTCTCGGACTTTTCAAGGTCACCTTCTGCGCTTCACAATCAATATTAGCCTTATACTTACTCAACCAGTCCATTCCTAGTATCACATCCAATGCCTTTAATCCCAATTCAATCAACCTCGACGGAAAGTCACATCCAGCGATAAAAATTTTCACACCATCATACACCTTAGAACAAGTCACGATCTCACCATTTGGCATTGCAATCGGTATATTCACCATCCTAGGTTTACCTAAGTCAAGTCTAGCTATGGCACTACCAGATATAAACGAATATGAAGCTCCGGAATCAAACAAAGTCTTAACAGGTATAGAGTTAATAGAGAATGTACCAGTTACCGCTCCTCCATTATCCTCCGCCTCTTGGTAGCTCATGTTGTACATCTTTCCTGGCACATTGCCCTTCGCTTANGCGCATTGCCCTTCGCTTGTCCTCCAGCAGTGTTCATACCATTCACATTCTTGTTTGCAGCATTAGCTCCTCCAGCATTAGTTGTAGCATTCGCTCCCTTATTGTAATTCTGATTATTGAAGCTTCCATTGCTACCTCCAGCATTTCCACCATTGAACCTCCCATTGTTGTTCATTGGCCTCCCGAAATTTCCTCCTTGCTTATTCTGATTGAAGCGGTTTCCAAACTTGTTTCCGTTATTGCTTCCACTCCAACACTCATAAGCACGATGTCCTTGCTTGCCACAGTTCCGACAAGTCACCAGATTTCCCTCACAGTCTTTTCCAGGATGATTCTTTGGGCATAGAGTGCAGTGATGTACCCTTTCTCCAGTCCTTACCATTTTTCCACCTGGATTACCGTTCCGCTGGAAATTTGGGTTCCCATTCTTCTGAAAGTTTGAGTTCCCATTCCTTTGGAAGTTTTGGTTTCCATTCCTCTGATTATGATTGTTTTGTCCACCAAACTTAGGTCGCTTATGGAAGTAATTGAAGTTATTTTGGTTTCCATTAGCTTGGCTTGGCTCCTTTCTCTTCCCTTCCTTTACAGCCTTGGCTCTCTCACCTAACTTGTATAGATGAGCAGCCCTTCCATACACCGCATCCAAAGTAGTGAAGTGCTCTCCAGCAAGTTGAGATTGCAACTCCAATGTCAACCCTTGTTCAAAATGATATGCCTTCTTCTCCTCATTTGGCACAATATCCGGTGCAAACCTCATCAACTCCAGAAACTTGTGGTAATATTGTTCCACAGACATGTCCCCCATCTCCAGCTTAGTAAACTCCCTAGACTTCTCCTTCTTCAGAAACGCAGGATAGAACTTATTGCGAATCACTTCCTTAAACATCTCCCAACCAAAGTTAGGTCTAGCCCTCATAGTTGCGTCACTTTGTGACCACCAAATATCAGCTTCCTCTCTTAGGTAAAATACAGCATTAGCAACTTTCAGGTCATCCGGACATTTAAGAGCTTGGAAAATCTTATCGAATTCCCTAATCCAGTTCTCCAACACTAAAGGGTCCTCAGTACCACTATAAACCGGTGGCTTACTCCTAGCTATCTCCCTAAACATCTCCCCAGCAGGGTCTTGATTCGTACGGTTAGCCTCCTGATTGGTCCTTGACAACTCAATCAATTGTCGCAAACATTCAGCAACTTCTCCATTTCCATTGTTCCTTGCCATCTATTGAACAAAACGCACACTTAAACCTCAAACTTAAAGACACTCAACTCTTATTGCATCAAAGTGCAATACCCTATTACTAGTTAACAGCTTGGCAAACAAATTAACAACAACAACACCAAAACATGAAACCACAACAAAAGAAACAAGAAGCTAAACAAGAGCAAAAGAGAAGACATGTAAAGAAAAAAAAAATTTATTCCCATTATTCTCTTGGTTTAACTAAACTTCAACAACTTAAAAAAAAATTTAAACTTAAACTAAGGAAGTTCTAATTACGTCAAAAGAATTAAAGCAACTCTAAACATAAAGAACTAAGCAATCTTCAAATTCCTCAATGATCAAGACGACTTCTAACTCTGGTTCTTGGTCCTTCACTTGGCTCTTCTCATCGTTCCCTCTTGATGCCTCTAGTTAAATCTTCTGAAGTAGTCCCACTTCCATCTTCTACATGTCCATCTTCATCTTCACTGTCACTAAGCACAATTACTTCTATTTCCTTTTCAATAATCTCTAAATCATCGTCATCACTTTGTTCTTCCTCTTCTGGGTCTTTTTCCTCTTCTGGATCTCCTTCCTCATCTTCCTCATTTCCATTTCCATTTTCATTTCCATCTTCATTTTCCTCATTCCCAGTCTCATTTCCATTTCCCTCAGGGTCTTCATTTTCAGTCTCATTTTCCTCATGCTGTGGGCTTGGAGGCTCAGTCAACCACTCATGAATCCTATCTGCTAGCTCTATTTCCCTTCTTACAAAGTCCACTGCAGGCAACCATTTCCCACTTGCAGAAAACTTCTCCACATTTGGAGTCCTATCCTCATGAAGTACATCCTGATACTTAGTCTTCAGCCCAACATAAGGGTTTCTATCTGGCAGATTCCTAATAAACAACCATATCACTGAAGCTTGTAAATTCGATCCTGGGATCCCCATATTGTACATGAAATTGCACCAACTCTCAATTCGATCACAGTAACTCTTAGCATCATCATAAACTCTCCTATGAAGACTATATTCCGATGGTGACAACATCTGCAGGTTTAAAGCAAACGTAAATCCCTAAAGAAAACCCCAACAAAAAACCCAAGCAAGCAACAAAACAACTTAACGTGCAGCAAGACTTAAAAACATGCATAAATGCAAAATGCAGGAATGCCCATCCTAAGTCTACTCATTATCACACTTCAAATTTTTTAATCCTAGTCTTTTAAACTTCCGTGTTTACAAACTCATTTTGAAGATCATTTTCAAACATTTTTTTTTTTGGAAAAAACCTATAGCTCTGGCTACCACTCTGTAACACCCCCAAATTCCTCACTTTCTAACTTACCTCAAACCTATAAACACAAGAGGAACTTGAGCATGTTACCGCCACGTCACAACTAATTATGAAAACTAATTGCAACGCTAAGGCTAAGGTAAAACAACACACTTTACTAAAACCATTTTATAAAAGTCAAACAACTCACAGCGGAAGTCTTTACAACTAAGTCAAACATTAAATTAACAACTTGGAACCATCACGGCCCTTATTCCAAACCACTAGAAAAATCTAAAGTCAAAACAACTACCAAATATTATCCACTCCTCTCGAAAAATCCCTTCACCATGCATATGCTCAACAACNGGAAAATAAAGTCTATTTATATTTTATGGCTTAAAATAATTTATTTTACAAAAGGTTTTATTAGAAATAGTAATTATTTTTAAAGGAGGTTTTGAGTATTTAAATTTAATTTTCAAAAATAGCAAAAATAATTATGGGTTTTATTTTAATTATTTTCGGACCATATTAGGCCCAAAATGGGGTATTTTCGGTTTTCCAAGGCCCATAAATATTTTTATGGCCAAAATTATTTTCTAAATTATTTATTTTAACTACCTAGATATTTTGTATCTTTTAGTTAGGATAAATTTCAGATTTTACAAAAGATAAACATATCCAAAATTATATTACACAATTTAGATCTTATCCAAAAAAAAAATAAAAAAAAATAAAAATCAAAACTTTATCTTTTCACTTTGATTTGGCCGAAATTCCTTAAGGCCATATACCCTATATATAGCTCTCTGGTTCATCAAATTTTACTCTTTAAAACCCTTTAAAAAAATCAGAAAAAGAAAAAAAAAAGAAAGAAAAACCGCAGCCCAAAAACCGCAGCAAAGTACACAAACAGAAAAAAATAAAACTGCAGTTTTCCTCTTCGTGGAACCAACTTTGAGCCACCACCACAACCACCACACTTCACATCTGCCGCCACAACCACCACCACGTGACAGCCCTTGCTGCACTCTACCACCAGGTACCAAGATCCGCCACCCATGCAGCCACCAAGGTGGCCAAAAACCACCTCAAAGTAGCCCACTCACCATGGTTTTCGAAAATAAGAAAAAGAGAGAAAAAAATTATTTTTCCTTCCAAATTATTTTTAAAAAAATCGAAAAAGTGTTTCCCTAATGTTTTTCAGTAAATAAAAAGTGTTTTGATGTTTTCAAATTATTTTTAAAAATTAGTTTGGTAATTTTTATTTAATAGATTAGTTTATGTCAAAAATTGGATTTTTAATAAAACAAATCATAGAAATTATAAATAATCGAAATTTATGCACGAAAAATTATTTTAGAGGCTGTATATTTGTTACATAATGTTCATATGAGGTTAGTCGAATTTCTAATGGTATTTTTGTATTTTAATGCAAGGAGGAGAATTTTCCGAAGAGCAGTTTTAATTAAGAAGGAAATTTAGCGAGCAAGGTATGTGCGACATATCAGAGACCTAATAGCATGAAAACTTAGGTTTAGTATTATAGTATGTCGTGTTAAATTATTGGAGCAAGAAAACGATCATGCAAGCCCCCATGAATTTTATAGTGTTGAACCGAAAATCTGCTGGTTTATGTGTAAAATTTGTTATATGAGGTTAAAGTGTTGAAGTATGCTCGTAAAAATTATTTTAGACTTATTGTGATGTATGTGAAGTTGTGTTAAATTCTCGTACTTTAATATGAAGTATAGCATGGTCAAATAATTTTATTAGTCAGTTTTCAGTTTTGCGGTTTTTACCGAAAAATATTGTTTCAGAAGGTCTAAAGGTCGAATCTGACTATGAGATTATTTTTAATGTAATCCAGAAGCATAATATGAGTTTATAGAGTTAGTTTCATCATTAAAAGGTTTTCCAATATTTTAAAATAATTTTTAGATTGGTTTTAGACAGATTGGACTGTTTTCAAAAATAAATCTTTTAAAAATATTTAAAACGTGAACTAAGGTTTCTAAAGGTTGTTACTGGTTAATAGGAGAATAAAAGGAATTATAAAATGGGTTTCACGACCTAGAGAATTTATTAGGTAATTAGCTTGGATTTTTAATTGTTTTATCGCTAGTTTTAGGGTTTCTAGTTTAAAATCTACTAAAATTCACATAGACCTTATCTAGCCACGAGATTTGGTTTGAGACTGTATTTTAGGCAGTAAAAGGTTTTGGAAAAGTGTTTTCGAACCTCTTTAATTTTTAATAATTATTTTCAGATTTATTTCTATTTTTATTGCCTAGTTTTAAAACAAATGTTTTTCAAAACAATAAATTTTTTAGAATAGAAGTTTCTAAAAACGTTTTCGAAGGTCAATTACTATTGATGGAAGGTTACTAAATAAGGNTTACTATTAATGGAAGGTTACTAAAAGAGGAAAGAGTCATTAACAAGTGTTGGTTAAGTGTTTGAGGGTTTCTGTGTTGTTTATGTATGTTTCGAAGTCTGACGGTGAATGTTTGACTTTTCGGTTGTGTTTTAAGTTATGTTTGAATTCTGGACAGTAGCTATATGAAGCTTTAATATGAGGGTTAAGAGTCTAAAATGACATGTTTAAGTGTTTTGAAGTTTGTTCATGAGTTGTAATGCTTCTATGCATGTTTTGAGCAAGTTTTGACCGTAAGAGTCATGTTTACATGACAAGTCAAAGTTAAATGCTTATTAAGTCAAAGTTAAATAAAGTCAAGTAAAGCAAAGTTAAGTAAGCAATTATGAGTAAGTTATTTTTAAAGGAACGTGAGTACTCATTCAGGCCAAATGAGGTTACCATACGGGGGAGGTATGTATTGCCTTAACGCTGTACTTCCATAGTGGAGTGTGACGATGCTTCACTGTTTAGTTCTGGAATTCCAAAAGAGTTAAAGAGTTAAGTTTGGACATGGGGTGGATGGAGACCATGTACCACTGTTTTTGAAAGACTAGCTATCTTTCTGTTAGAGTTCGGATTGTACGGGGAGCGCTACCTACTTGGTTGACGACCGTCTTTCCAAAGAGCCCGTTCACGTTTCCTATATCCTTTTCGAAGCAAGAAGTTATAATCAAGATGAAGAATTTTGAACTTATGAATCATGAGTCTTAAAATGGACTGAGAGTCTTGTTATGTGTATTTTGTATGCTATGTGTGTGTCTTCGTGTTGTTATGTTTTTGCTATGTTGTGCATACTCAGCAGTGGTTGCTGACACATATATATTTCCATGTTTTTCTTGTTCTGTTTGCTTGTTAAGCAGAATAAGTGCAGGTTGTTGAGCATATGCATAGTGAAGGGATTTTTCGAGAGGAGTGGATAATATTTGGTAGTTGTTTTGACTTTAGATTTTTCTAGTGGTTTGGAATAAGGGCCGTGATGGTTCCAAGTTGTTAATTTAATGTTTGACTTAGTTGTAAAGACTTCCGCTGTGAGTTGTTTGACTTTTATAAAATGGTTTTAGTAAAGTGTGTTGTTTTACCTTAGCCTTAGCGTTGCAATTAGTTTTCATAATTAGTTGTGACGTGGCGGTAACATGCTCAAGTTTCTCTTGTGTTTATAGGTTTGAGGTAAGTTAGAAAGTGAGGAATTTGGGGGTGTTACAATCACGGCCCTTATTCCAAATCACTAGAAAAATCTAAAGTCAAAACAACTACCAAATATTATCCTCCTCTCGAAAAAAAATCCCTTCACCATGCATATGCTCAACAACCTGCACTTATTCTGCTTAACAAGCAACAGAACAAGAAAAACATGGAAATATATATGTGTCAGCAACCACTGCTGAGTATGCACAACATAGCAAAAACATAACAACACGAAGACACACACATAGCATACAAAATACACATAACAAGACTCTCACTCCATTTTAAGACTCATGACTCATAAGTTCAAAATTCTTCATCTTGATTATAACTTCTTGCTTCGAAAAGGATATAGGAAACGTGAACGGGCTCTTTGGAAAGACGGTCGTCAACCAAGTAGGTAGCGCTCCCCGTACAATCCGAACTCTAACAGAAAGATAGCTAGTCTTTCAAAAACAGTGGTACATGGTCTCCATCCACCCCATGTCCAAACTTAACTCTTTAACTCTTTTGGAATTCCAGAACAAAACAGTGAAGCATCGTCACACTCCACTATGGAAGTACAGCGTTAAGGCAATACATACCTCCCCCGTATGGTAACCTCATTTGGCCTGAATGAGTACTCACGTTCCTTTAAAAATAACTTACTCATAATTGCTTACTTAACTTTGCTTTACTTGACTTTATTTAACTTTGACTTCATAAGCATTTAACTTTGACTTGTCTTGTAAACATGACTCTTATGGTCAAAACTTGCTCAAAACATGCATAGAAGCATTATAACTCATGAACAAACTTCAAAACACTTAAACATGTCATTTTAGACTCTTAACCCTCATATTAAAGCTTCATATAGCTACTGTCCAGAATTCAAACATAACTTAAAACACGACCGAAAAGTCAAACATACACCGTCAGACTTCGAAACATACATAAACAACATAGAAACCATCAAACACTTAACCAACACTTGTTAATGACTCTTTCCTCTTTTAGTAACCTTCCATTAATAGTAAATGACTTTTGAAAACATTTTTAGAAACTTCTATTCCTAGAAATTTATTTTTGAAAAACATTTGTTTTAAAACTAGGCAATAGAAATAGAAATAAATCTGAAAATAATTATTAAAAATTAAATAGGTTCGAAAACACTTTTCCAAAACCTTTTACTGCCAAAAATACAGTCTCAAACCAAATCTCGTGGCTAGATAAGGTCTATGTGAATTTTAGTAGATTTTAAACTAGAAACCCTAAAACTAGCGATAAAACAATTAAAAATCCAAGCTAATTACCTAATAAATTCTCTAGGTCGTGAAACCCATTTTATAATTCCTTTTATTCTCCTATTAACCAGTAACAACCTTTAGAAACCTTAGTTCACGTTTTAAATATTTTTAAAAGATTTATTTTTGAAAACAGTCCAATCTGTCTAAAACCAATCTAAAAATTATTTAAAAATATTGGAAAACCTTTTAATGACGAAACCAACTCTATAAACTCATATTATGCTTCTGGAATACATTAAAAATAATCTCATAGTCAGATTCGACCTTTAGACCTTCTGAAACAATATTTTTCGGTAAAAACCGCAAAACTGAAAACTGACTAATAAAATTATTTGACCATGCTATACTTCATGTTAAAGTACGAGAATTTAACACAACTTCACATACATCACAATAAGTCTAAAATAATTTTTACGAGCATACTTCAACACTCTAACCTCATATAACAAATTTTACACATAAACCAGCAGATTTTCGGTTCAACACTATAAAATTCATGGGGGCTTGCATGATCGTTTTCTTGCTCCAATAATTTAACACGACATACTATAATACTAAACCTAAGTTTTCATGCTATTAGGTCTTTGATATGTCGCACATACCTTGCTCGCTAAATTTCCTTCTTAATTAAAACTGCTCTTCGGAAAATTCTCCTCCTTGCATTAAAATACATAAATACCATTAGAAATTCGACTAACCTCATATGAACATTATATAACTAATATACAGCCTCTAAAATAATTTTTCGTGCATAAATTTCTAATATTTATAATTTCTATGATTTGTTTTATTAAAAATCCAATTTTTGACAAAAACTAATCTATTAAATAAAAATTACCAAACTAATTTTCTAAAATAATTTGAAAACATCAAAACACTTTTTATTTACTGAAAAACATTAGGGAAACACTTTTTCGATTTTTTAAAAATAATTTGGAAGGAAAAATAATTTTTTTCTCTCTTTTTCTTATTTTCGAAAACCATGGTGAGTGGGCTACTTTGAGGTGGTTTTTGGCCACCTTGGTGGCTGCATGGGTGGCGGATCTTGGTACCTAGTGGTAGAGTGCAGCAAGGGCTGTCACGTGGTGGTGGTTGTGGCGGCAGATGTGAAGTGTGGTGGTTGTGGTGGTGGCTCAAAGTTGGTTCCACGAAGAGGAAAACTGCAGTTTTATTTTTTTCTGTTTGTGTACTTTGCTGCGGTTTTTGGGCTGCGGTTTTTCTTTCTTTTTTTTTTCTTTTTCTGATTTTTGGAAAGGGTTTTAAAGAGTAAAATTTGATGAACCAGAGAGCTATATATAGGGTATATGGCCTTAAGGAATTTCGGCCAAATCAAAGTGAAAAGATAAAGTTTTGATTTTTTTTTTTTTTTTTGGTAAGATCTAAATTGTGTAGGATAATTTTGGATATGTTTATCTTTTGTAAAATCTGAAATTTATCCTAACTAAAAGATACAAAATATCTAGGTAGTTAAAATAAATAATTTAGAAAATAATTTTGGCCATAAAAATATTTATGGGCCTTGGAAAACCGAAAATACCCCATTTTGGGCCTAATATGGTCCGAAAATAATTAAAATAAAACCCATAATTATTTTTGCTATTTTTGAAAATTAAATTTAAATACTCAAAACCTCCTTTAAAAATAATTACTATTTCTAATAAAACCTTTTGTAAAATAAATTATTTTAAGCCATAAAATATAAATAAACTTTATTTTCCGAAATTCATAAAACTATATATTATAATCGTATAAAATTATAATATAAGGTCTTAAAAATGCGGGGGATTACACGTGTCCCATTCGTAATCAATCTAAATACACGGTTTATGAGTTTGATTCCTAAAACTCATTGGCGAATCCTTACTAGCATCGTCCGTATTCGTTGATATTATCTCACTCGAGACAAAGATAATTAAAAATAAAAAAGCACCAAAATAGCGTAGTGCGACAGACTTTGTCACGCTAACGTCGCAGCGTCACAAAGTTTGCTGCGCTACACTTGCAGCGTGATAAACTTTGTAGCGCCGCACAACCACCGTGACAAACTTTGTCACGCTACGTTGCCAGCGGAACTGAAATTCCTGTGCTTCTGTTTTGTTGCAAAATACTTCTAAAAAAGTCCTTTTCACCTTTCCTTAAGCCAATTTTGGTCTAACTCGACCTATGGACGGTTTGGGGAAGGGGGGAAAGCGACAAAAAAATTTGGGACCCAAAAATCTGGGGCCCCTGCAAACCTTTGAGAGAGAATTTATGCAATAGGTGGTCGAAAGAGCTTAAGGTTGGTTTGTGTTTTGAGAGTGTATTTGAAAGTCATACGTGTGGAAAGTTTGAGTGAGCAAAATGTGTTGATTGGTTTCGATCTCCTTGATGATGATTCTTGTTGCTGATGATGTTTTTGATTATGATTGTTTGTGATGTTGTCCTTGTGGAATGTTTTTGATCACATTTCCGAAAAATCCAAAATTTTTCTCTCTTTTCCCCTCTTTCCCTTAAAAGTCCTAATTCTTTCCTTTCCCTTCTCTTCCCAAAAATCCAAATGCATTTAGTTGTAGAGCATGTAATATTATTTTTATAGTTAATTTTCCTTTTTTTGTTTACCCTTCATTTGTTTTTTACAGCTTTTGATTTAATTTTCAGCATACATCCAATTTTGAAAAAATTCCAATTTTTCTTTAACATCGAAAGTTCTTTTTAGTTTGTTTTTAGATTAGATCCCTTTGATGTAAAAAGAGATTAATAGCTTACATTTTCCTTCTCTCATCAGCTTCCAATCCTAAAACACTTTAGAAAGGGAGCTGTTAAGATTTGATTTCTTTTATTAAATAGACAATGATGGATAATTGTTGAACATGTGTAGTAAATATCGGTTTCTTAAACTCATTCGCTCTATCAAAACATTGCATGAATGATCATCTTTGAACCTTGGTGAGATTTTGAGCCTTCATGAATACATAGACCATCACCTTGGTCTTATTTTCTTTCTTGAGCGGTTGATATTTGCCTTGTTGTGAATACCAAGATCAAAAATTGGCCTTCTGACTTTGGGAATCGCGCCTACTTTGCTCTCGATTATATGATCATGGCCCTCTTTTTGTATGTTTTGTTTTAGAATCCAACTCCGTTTAGGTTTACCTCTTTTCTTTTCTTTCCACATACGTACATATTCTTTGCTCCCCTTTTTATGCTTTGACCCTTGTTCACTAACCCACATATGAAACTTGGCTTTCAACCATTGTCACCTATGTAGTTAGTGAAGCGTCTCATTGTTCTTGTCCTCTTGTATAGTTCGTTTTAATATTCAGAAAAAAAAAAGAAAAAAGAAAAGGAAAAAGCAAAAAAGAAAATAGAAAAAACAAAAAAAAGAAGAAGAAAAGAATAAAGAAATTCCAATTCTTTTGTAAATAAGCATAGTTAGAAATAAAAAGTTGGTTCTTGTTCAAATCAATTAAAGTGAGTAAATGGCTTTTCATCATCATTTCTTCAAAGACTATCTTTTAAAATGATTAAAAGTAATAAGTGTTTGTTGTCCTATTCCTTTTAGGTGTGTTTTTGAGTTACAAAGTGGGCCTCTAAGTCGATTTTTCCACTTCTATTCTTCATGTTCATTAGATTATTGTGGAAAATCGAGGTTTGATGTGATGAGTTCTTTATTCATTGTCAAAAGTTTGTAAAGTTTGTTATTGAGTTGTAAATGGTTCACTTAGGTTTACCTCCTCAAATTAGCAAAGCTTTCCAACTTTCACCTTACCTCAACCCCATAAACAACCCTCTATGTCCATATGAGACCAAGATACAAAGTTTCAAGGTTACTTGATCAATAAAGTGAATTGGCAAGCATATTGAGAGGGTATGATCACTGCATATTATGGAGTTTATGATGTTTTATTGTTGAAACTCACAAGTTCACTTTAAATGTACTTAGGTTGCTATTTGAAGTACTTCTTGACAACTATGCTTCCTTTACTTTCGCTAGTGTTAATGATTTAAGTTCATTTTGGGAGTTTTTTTTAATGCTTTGTTAATCGTTTCCTTGAGGGACTTATCTTCCGCTTCCCGTTCTTCAAAGTTAAAATTGCTTGGGGACAAACAATGGTTTAGTTTGAGGAAGTTTGATGTACTGTTTATATATTTAATTTTTTTATAGTTTCTTTAGTTAGTTTCATTAGTTTTTATTCCCCCTTTTTTTTGTCTTTTCCCTTTCTTTTATTAATTTATAGTATTTCCCGTTCCTCCTCATTTTTATAGATTTTAGGGTCGTATTTTTCTTGTTTAATTTGTTGTCTCCATTTTAAAGGATTTTTCATTAAATTGGAAACCGAGAAAACAATCTCCCAAGATATTATGGAATGTGAAGCAAGGAACTATTTACTTTAGTCTTTGCTTTAGCGATTTGGATTTTTACTTCGCGTCCCACGATATCGCAAAGACATGGCTCGGGGACATAAACAAAACCTCTAGAGCCAGAAAACAAAGTCACTCCCCTTTACCTCCTTCCCTCAACTACAGAATTAAAGCAGGGGAGATATAGACAGGGGGTTGTGGGCGCATGGTACCTGGTATGCACCCGCATGCCCCTGTTTCCTCCATAACAGATTTTGCTTCTTCCTCCTCCACTTGCCAGGGTCTTGTTTTGTCTATATAAACTCTCAGTTTGCTCTCTAGATAAATTGTAAAGCAACTAGTTCAATTTTGTAAAGCAAATAGTTCAAGATAGTTAGAGGTTAGTAGAAGATAATATAAACTCTCATTTTGCTCTCTAGATAGATTGTATTCAATTTGATTAGTGATTAGTTCTCGATAAATTCAATAGTTGTAATTTTATCTTTTCTCAATTAATTCATAGTTGGTTATTTCACAGTTCTTGGATTCTTATTTTCAATTTAGTATTCCAAGTCACTTGGTTTCATTTTTCTTGGGATTCATGTTCTTCGTTTGGTATTATTAAGTTCTTGGTTGACCATCATTGTAACTGTGCATCATCGTAATAAGCTTCAAGGTTTTATACATTAAAGATTCAAGCTTCATGGTATAATTCTAAAGTCATCTTCAATTCCCATTTCAATTATATTTCTTGTAGCTATTTTGTTACTTTGAAGTTTCGTTTTATAAAGCTCTTTATCAAGTTAAACTTGCCCTTGTTATATAGCTTACATTATTTCATGTTCATAAGATTTCTTTATCAAGATTAACTTGTCCTTGTTATATTACTTACATTATTTCAAGTTCATAAGTTTCCTTCTGAAGTTAATCTTGTCCTTGTAGTATTGCTTTATGTCTTAAATACTCTCAAGATTAAACCTTGTCCTTACTTTCATTATCATTATTGCATTTGTAGTTTGATTACATCACTTGCATAACTTATTTCTTTGTGATAATTTTGATAATTTAACAAACTCTGTCTTATTTTATAACTTATGTTTAAGTTTAGTTTATAATCCATTGTCATAACATACTTCTTTGTCATAATTTGTAAATCATGAATAAATATATGTGTTTAAATAGTAAAACGTGTAGTGAGTAGTTTTCAGTGCTTAGGTGTGGGTGAAACGCTCACCTCCTTCATGACATAAGTAGGTTCTTAGTAAAAACCTAGCTTGGGGGTGACTAGAGTCGTTACATTGGGTTTTAAATCATTTAATCTATGACTTGTTTCCATAGATGTCGTCATAGGTTCCTCAACGAAGGATCGAGAGATGAAGTTGCGTGAATACTCCCCGTGTTTGAATAATTTAAAATCCATGAGAATAGGTGTTCAAGTTAAGGGACGTTACTAACATTCGTGAAAAAGTGGTTAGGAGTCGTTTTATGCTCACGCCATGAGAATAGGTCGTGTTCATAGCTCCACTCGTCATGCTAGCTCAAGAGAGTAGACATGACTCTTAGAACGACTTCACCTTGACATTTTGCTCTTCGTTCGGTTTGACCTAGGAATCCGCACCTTCATGTAAGAAGTGAGCGGTGTATCCCTTACCTTAGTCGTCTTTAATTCCTAAAACCAAGTTCAAATAAATCAACATTTGTGACAATCTTTCTTCTAAAATAAACCCACTTAAACTTACTCCTTAGACCGCCTTAGTGTAAAGACCTTTATCTCGTGGGATTTGATCCTTACTTACCCTTACTAGTAGCCTACTGAGCCTTGTATGGTTTATCTTTGATAGCCACTTCGACAGGCTATCATGGACCAAGGCTGCCCAAATTCAATTGAAGAAATTATCCTTGGTGGAAGATTTGCATGCAGAACTTTATCATTGGTACTGACTATGAGTGCTAGATGACAATTAATAATGGTCTAAAGAAGGTGGCAAACAACACTAATGGCACAAAGAAGAAGGAGAGCGAATTTAACAACACAGATCTAAAGACACTCGAGAAGAATGCCAATGCTATGTCACTTCTTCAATAAGGCATTGCTGATAACGAGGTAAGCCGTATTTTAGCTCGCTGCTCTACTGCTAAGGAAATATGGGAAACTCTAGAGTTAGCCTATGAACGAACTAGTGAAGTTGGCAGATCTCTGCTCAATTTGTTTCCTTTTGTTTTGATTTTGAATAACTTTTGTTGTTTTTTTGGAATCTCATTTTCGTGAATTCGATGATGTTGTTGAAGATCAATTTTTACGCTCAATCTCTTTGATTGTATTTAAAGGTTAGTTTTTTCCTTTAATTTATTCTTCTGATTCGTTTTTTTTTGTTTTTTTGTGATGAATTTTAGCTGATAATTCGATTTTCCCGTTCTTTTATCTTTTTTTTTCCTACTTTCTTTTTAAGTTTTAATTTGGCTTTTTTTATATCTTAATTTTAAAATAATTATGGTGTTATTTGGTTATGCTGGCTTTTGGTTGGTGTTGTTGGATTGCAGCTCTGAATTACTACTGGTGAGCTGCTGGTGTTGTTGCTGCTGCTACTGCTGTTGTTATGCATGGCTAGATTTCAATTGCTCAATTGTTCAATTGCCGCTGTTATCTATTGCTAGGTGGGATATGCATGAATGAATGACTTATTGGATGATGTTTATGACTAATTGAATGGATGATGGAATAAATGAATTAGTGTATGAAAGCACGACTTAGTTTATGCCTGCATACTTAATGAATATGTTGTATTGTATTGAGTTTATGGGATGATTGATAGAATGAATGAAAATCATTGATTAAATTAATTGAATCGATTAAATGAATGAATGTTAAATACTTGATTAAATGAGTAAGTGTGTGAGATTCGATTAGGGACTAAATGTGAGTTTGTGAATGACTCAAGGGATTGAGTATGTGAGTACGAGTGTAACTGAGCTAGTCATTGATTGTACTAGTGGTTTTCTTCCTTATTTTCAATTTTTTGAGGTTTGAATAAGGTTTTCTATCAGAGCTTTCTTTTTCATTCCATTTGACGAACCAATCCTCAAGGAAGCTGTCAAGGTTAGGCTTATATTTATAGCTCTTTTTTTCGAATTTTTATTATCTTTTTTGTTTGAATCTCATGCTCAATTATGGGATATTAGGATTATTTGAATCAACTTATTCAACTTGTTCAGCAATTTGTAGACCATTTCGTTTTGATGTTGCAAATTAAATTTAAACTAGTGCCAATCGTATGAGATAGGTATGCTATTGCTCTGTGGATTAAGCATCTTAAGGTTGGTTTTATTTAAAATATGTGACAGCAAACAAAATATTTTCGTTGAATCTTACTCCTGAATGTTGATATTTTTGCTTTCTTTGGCTTAATATAACGTGAATCATGTTAATAACTCATAAGCTTCCTTGCTAGTTGCCCCTTGATTAGAGTTTTGAATCTTGTAATCGATTTAATGAGCTAAATTAATGTGATGCTTTAGCTTGATTTATCCATTGAACTATATAACTATAAGTTGAAATTATGTTTTAGCTTTAGCTTGATTCACCAAGGCCTATGTACTCTCAATATATCTGCGTTACCAATTATATATACGAAGTAATAAGGAATAAAATGCACATAGAAAAAATTCAAAGGCAAAGAACATAAACAAGTGCTTTGTATGGCTTAGCTTGTATGTGTGTCACTGCTTTGTTGCTTTGTTGCTGCAAATGCCGGTCTTTGATCCCTAGTTACTGGTGTCTAGTGTGGTTCTAAGCTGCCGATTTATTCCGGCGTGGTGCCTTCTGTTCCGGCTATTGCTACTCTTCAGTAGTTGCTCCTGCATATGTTGGTCTTCTCTAGTTATTGCTGCTGTTTCTATTTTGTTCTACATCAAATTTTTTGGGCTACTGTATTTGTTTCTGATGTAATTTGATTGAAAATCAGTTATAAAATCTATTTGCTGAGATTATAGATGTAACCTGACTGAAAATAATTATAATATGTATATGAAACTTTCAAGCTATCATTTCAGCTTATAAAATGCAAAAAACAAAATTTATTTTTTGTTTTATAGAGTGCTTATTTGTTGCGGTTTTGGAGACAACCGCAGCAAATAATTTTTTTTATTTGCTGCTACGTCATTTGTTGCGGTCAAAAACCGTAGCAAAAAGCCCGTATTTGACCGCAATAAATGCCTTTTTATGTAATAGTGAATCTCAAAACCGAAGTAGAGAAGTTTACACTATACTCCTTTCCGGAGGTAACTGAACCCCATTAGGTGATAGCCCAATGGCAAAATGATAGCCAAGGACAAGAAGGTTTGATATCTCTAGATTCAGGGACGAGGGTAAGGACAACAGTAGGTCACAGTGTCCCCCATGGTATAGTGGCCTCTACTTGTTGTCTTGTGTAATTTCACAATCATAATATTGAATTATAGCAATAATATTTCTGGTTTAGACATACAAACACGTATGTAAATAAGGCTTGGCGGGTTTTAGTTAATGCACACATAAATTTCATTTTATCATGCATGGGTGATCGCTTTAGGATTAGATTGAATTTAAGTTGGATTAGTGGTATCATGCCCTCTAGGTCTTTTAAGCTAAACATGATTTCAAGGTGATTGAAAGATGATAAGTTGATATTTAACATGTATTTTACCCCCGATCCCGATAGATTTTTAGCTCTAATATGGCTCTTTTGAGCCATATCTACTAACTCTCGCTATTTCGAGTGCTTGTTGTAAGATTCTATAGGAATCGATGATTTATCGTTGTTTTCCGAGCCTTTTGATGCACTTGAAGAAGTTAGTGAGGAGTTGAAGTCATTCGGGAAGCTTAACTGAGGATTAGGAGTGCGAAACGAAGAATTAAAGAAGTAATTAAGGAAGAACGAGCAAAAACCGAGAAACGTGCCAAGGCAAGGCTACCCGCCCGGATCGAGTCCGACCGCCCGGGTAAGGGCTGCACGCCCAGACCCCTCCGGGCGGGTGGCTCCGAAGGAAATATTCGCTTGATTTTCTTCGTGTTAGGCTTAGTACTTAATGTTTATTCTCCTAATTTGTCACTTACGCTTTTTACAATTTACAAACCCTAATCATTCAATCAATAATATTTTGGTTTCATTCAATCTTGATTCTTTTTCTTTATTATTGTTTATTATTACTTTTGATTTTTGCTCTTAATTTTAGTAGTTTAATGTTAGATTTTATTTCCTTGATTTTTGTTGTTTTGTTTAGTTTAATCATGTTTAGGACTTTAATTTCTTTCATTGATTTTGTTCTTGTTCTTTCAATTATGAGTGAGTAATTCCTTTTGTAGGACTAGGGGATCCATGGATTTATTTCTGATGTTTTGCTCATAAATATTAGTTTGATTATTAATGTACTTGAATTCCTGTTGTCAACTTTTATTGCTTTCAGTTAAATACTGGTCGGGTTTAGTTGTTAGTTTGATATTGTTGAAATCGATGCCGAGAGATAAGATTACCACAATTAGATCATAAGGACAATAGGCAAAACGAGTCTAAGTGAGCGAGAGCCATTAGAAGAGTTTTGAAGGCGACTAGATTCGAGAGAATTAGTGGACCTTCATTCAAGGAAATTGATAATATGTTAATTAATTATGTGCATTTCATTTGTTAATCTATGCTGAACCGATGTCCTAGGCTTAGTCATTATTTCATTCCCTTAATCGATTCAGTTCTAATTTTAGTTTAATTATTGGTCACAATTAACACTCAAAGGCCCTTTACACAGTCTAAACTTTTTAGAACTACTAGGTTTAATTGCTTCCCTGTGCATTCGATCCCTACTTCCGTAACTATATTAGTTAGAGTGGTTTGGTTTATTTTTGATAGGTGTGCGATAGCCTCATCAAAATTTGGCGCCGTTGCTGGCAAGGCAATTTATTATTCTGTTAGTCGGGTTTATACTGTTTTCTCTTTATTTTTCTTCGTCTCAAAGAAATTTTTGGTTCGTTGAGGCAGTTTCTCATCTTTGCTCGGAGTTTCCTTTTTCTGCAGGTTTACAGTTTTATGCAAACCGACCACGAGCCTGATATTTTAATTTTTCCTGAGCCCAGGCAAGAATTTCTAAAGCGGTTGAGACGTAGTAGACGCCGAATATTTTCTTCCCCGATCTGTGAAGGAAACTGTTTCTGATTTGTCTTAGTTTGTCGAGCTCAACTTCAACCCGTTGTTTGAAGGGTATTTAGAGATCGAAATGGCTACCGAAGGAGAAGGACAGGGTAGAGGACTAACACTTCCACCACTGCCACCTGCGGCCCGTTCATTAAGAGACTATTCCTTGCCTAGTACGGAGTCTATGGCTAGAGGTTATTCAGTACCTGATACCAATGCTGCTAATTATGAACGGAAACTGGCTCTTTTGAATACGGTTGAACGAAATCAATTTTCAGGGACATTTAAGGAGGATCCGAATTTACATTTGCAAAATTTTCTCCAATATTGTGATACTATCAAGAAAACGAATGTTTCTAAGGACTACATTAGGAGAAGAATGTTCCCATTTTCGTTGAAGGACAAGGCTAGAACCTGGTTGAATGATCTTACTATGGCCACAATTAATTGTTGGGAGGAATTGGCTCTTGCTTTTCAGAGGAATTACTATCCACAACAGATCAATGCCATAAGTCATAAGCTTGATAAGATTGGTACTACAGCTCCTCCACCATCGCATGTAGCTGCACTTTTCGGATGTACTGACCCTTTCTGTGATTCCTGTGGTTCATGCGGCCGTAGTTCCCAGCCATGTACCAGTTGAGTAGAGAAAGTGCGTGCCTTTTAAGCCTACAAGAACAATCCATTTTCCAATACATATAATCTGGGCTAGAAGGAACATCCATACTTTTCCTACAAGAACAGTAGCAATGTGCAGAATCCTCGGCAAACTATACCACCTCAGCAGGCACACCAGCAGATGCAGAGATATGTACCGCCACACCCATCAGGTTTCAGCAGGCCATCACTATCAGCATCTCCATCGCCGGCTCAACCTAGTGGTAAACTTTCAGAGCTGAAGAATATGATGTTGCAGATGAAGAAAAATATGGAGGCAATGCAGGCTCACAACAAGCACCCAAAGACTCAGATAGCTCAGATTGCACAATCAACTGCTCAAAGGCAACCGGGCCACCTTCCATCACAATCTACACCTCCAATATCACAGGCAGCACAAAATCACCCGAGGGACCATGTCATTGCCATTACTTTGAGGAGTGGAACTGCTTATGAAGGTCCGAAAATGCCTTCTGATGATGTTAATTCTGATGTTGCAGGTGGAGCTAAGAATACCAATGATGTGGTGATTGAAGATTTAGAGACAGTTCCAGATAAGGAGGCTGAAGCACCTAATGAGAAGGTAGATGACACATTGATTGATACGATCCCGAGGTCACAGGTTAGGTTGCCCTTTCCAAACAGGGTGACCAGGAGTAAGAATGATAATCATTTCAGTAAATTTTTAAATATTGTGAAGAATTTGCAGGTTACTATTCCTTTTACTGATTTGATAACTCAAATTCCTACTTACACTAAATTTTTGATAGATATTTTGAGCAGGAAACGCGAGTTGAATGTGGTGGAGACCGTAACACTTACGGAGGAGTACAGTGCCATATTGCAAAACAAGTCACCACCTAAGGTAAAAGACCCGGGAAGTTTTTCTATTCCTTGTAACATTGGCCCATTTGGCTATTTGCAAAAATCTTGATATGAGTGCTTTGAAGGTCACTAACATTACCTTGCAGATGGCAGATAGGACAGCGAAGTACCCTAAAGGTATTTTGGAGGATGTCCCGGTGAGAGTCAGGAAATTCTTTATTCCTGTTGATTTTGTTGTGTTAGATACGGATGAGGATGCTCATATTCTGATTATACTTGGTAGACCATTCTTACACACTGCAGGTGCTATTATTGATGTCAAAAATGGTAGTTTGACTCTTTTTGTAGTGTATAATAAAGTCACATTTAATCTTAATGCTGCACTTAAGAGTCCTATGATGGAACAGTCATGCTATGTTATTGATGTTATTGATGAGATTATTATTGATGATATGCCTCGATCCACTACAAAGGATCTTCTGAAGGCCGTCGTTTGCCATGATGTTTGTGCGGGTGAAGGTACAACTAATGCCGATAATTTGGTCCAGGATCTTACTGGTGCGGAATTGAATCCGGAGGAGAGCCGAAAATTTGTTGAGTTACCTCAAGAGGTTTGTTCTGTCAAAGAGGTAACCCAACCTGAGATGAAACCCCTCCCCTTTAACTTGAAATATGCTTTTCTAGATAATAAGGAGTTGTATCCGATCATTGTTAGTGCCTCCCTTACTGATAGTCAACTTCATAAACTTTTGTCTGTGCTTAAGTCCCATAAGAAGGCTATTGGTTATACTATTGATGTTTTGACAGGTATTAGTCCTGATTTTTGTATGCATAGAATTCTTTTAGAGGAAGGTCATAAAGCTTGTATACAGGGTCAACGTCGTTTGAATCCTAACATGCAGGAGGTGTTGAAGATGGAAGTTCTTAAACTTCTAGATGCAGGTATCATTTACTCGATGCCTGATTCCCAGTGGATAAGTCCCGTACATGTAGTCCCTAAGAAAGGGGGAACAACTGTTGTTCGTAATGATAAGAATGAATTGATTCCTACTAGAGTTGTTACAGGATGGAGAATGTGTATTGATTATAGAAAATTGAATGTTGCAACTAAAAAGGATCATTTCCCCCTACCTTTTATTGATCAATTGTTGCAATGGTAAGCTAAGAATAAGTATTTCTGTTACCTTGATAGATATTCGGGTTTCTTCAGATTCCCATCCATCCTGTTGATAGAGAGAAAACCACTTTTACATGTCCTTATGGTACTTTTGCATATCGTAAAATACCTTTTGATTTATGTAACGCACCAGCTACTTTCCAACGTTGCATGATGAGCATCTTTTCTGAGTTCATAGAGTCTATTATGGAAGTCTTCACGGATGATTTTACCATCTATAGTTCTGATCTTGATTCCTGTTTAACTAACTTGACTAAAGTTCTCGAAAGATGTGAGCAGGTAAATTTAGTCTTAAATTGGGAAAAATGCCATTTCATGGTCAATGAAGGAGTGGATTTGCGACATTTGTTGTCCGAGCATGGTATTGAGGTGGATAAGGCGAAAATACAAGTAATTGAGCAATTGCCACCTCCGATGAATGTTAAAGGGGTAAGATGTTTTTTGAGTCTGTTGGTTTTTTATTGCAGGTTTATTAAGGATTTTTCTAAAATTGCGAAATCACTAACTCAATTGCTTTTGAAAGATGCTAAGTTTAAATTCACTGATGAATCTCTTGAGTCCTTTAATATGATCAAAAATGCGTAAATTTCGGCACCTATCATACAATCTCCCGATTAGAATTTACCTTTTGAGATAATGTGTAATGCTAGTTAATTTGCAGTTGGTGTAGTTTTAGGTCAAAGGAGGGATAAGGTCCTACATGCTATTTATTATGCTAGTAAAACCTTGGATGAAGCTCAAGTCAACTATGCCACCACGGAAAAAGAGTTGCTTGTTATTGTTTATGCATTAGATAAATTTCGTGCTTACCTTGTAGGTTCGAAAGTTATTGTTTACACTGACCATGCAGCTCTTAAGTATCATTTGGGAAGAAGGAAGCCAAAACTAGGCTTATTCGGTGGATTTTATTGCTTCAAGAGTTCAATCTCGAGATTTGTGATAAGAAGGGAGCAGAGAATGTGGTAGCTGACCACTTATCGAGGATACGGTATGATAATGGGGAGATCTCTACCCCCATCGATGATTCTTTTCCTGATGAACATCTATTTGCAGTTTGTGTAAATTCTCCTTGGTTTGCTGACTTTGCCTATTATGTTGTTGGAGGTGTCTTACCCTCTGATTTGACTTACCAGCAGAAAAAGAAGTTTTTGCATGACGTTAAGCGATACTTTTGGGATGATCCTAACTTGTTTCGTGAGTGTGCAGATGGTCTATACAAGAAATATGTTCCACAATGGGAAGTCTATGGTATACTTCACCGTTGCCACTCATCACCGTATGGAGGTCATGCTGGACCTTCTAAGACGATGTTTAAGGTACTCAAATCGGGTTTTTATTGGCCCACTATCCTACAAGATGCTACAGCTTTTATTATGTCTTGTGATTCGTGGCAACGAACAGGTAATATTTCACAAAGTCTGAAATGCCTCAAACAGTTATATTAGAAGTTGAGATTTTTGATGTTTGGGGCATTGATTATATGGGCCCCTTTCCATCATCTAATGGCAACCATTTCATATTAGTTGCTGTGGATTATGTTTCTAAATGGGTGGAAGCTCTTGCTACCCCCATTGCGATTCTAACACTGTATTGAGGTTGTTTAAGCAGGTTGTCTTCCCTAGGTTCGGAGTCCCTAGAGCTGTCATCAATGATGGAGGAAAGCATTTCCATGAGAAAAGGTTTGATAAGCTGTTGGAGAACTACGGTGTTTACCACAAAAAAAGCATTAGCATATCATCCACAAACCAGTGGTCAGGTGGAAGATTCAAACCGAGAAATCAAGGCCATCCTAGAGAAAACGGTTGCAAAGTCAAGGAAAGATTGGAGTAGCAAGCTACATGATTCAGTATGGGCATATAGAATGGCCTTCAAGACCCCTATCGGTACATCTCCTTATCGGTCAGTGTATGGGAAAGCGTGCCATATGCTGGATGAGTTAGAATACAAGGCCTACAGGGCAGTAAAGGAGCTCAACATGGATGCCAAGTTTGCAGGTGAGAAGAGGTTACTTCAATTAAATGAGTTAGACGAGTTTCGATTAGGAGCCTATGATAGTGCTAAGATCTGTAAGGAGAACACTAAGAAATGGCACGATAAGCGAATTGTAAGAAAGGAGTTCGTAGCAGGTGATAAGGTCATGTTATTCAATTCTAGATTGAAGGTTTTTCTCAGAAAGTTGAGGGCTAGGTGGAGCGGTCATATCATTGTTACCATGGTGAGCAAGTACAAATTTGTAGAGGTTCAGAACGAGAAAGGGGAGCGATTTAAGGTTAATGGACAACGCCTCAAGCACTACTATGAAGGTGATGTTGTTGGCCTGGTTGAGGAAATCTTCTCCGAGACCCACAGCCCGTATGAGCTAAGAGGTAATATGGTCAAGCTAACGACCTTAAACAAGCGCTTTGCGGGAGGCAACCCGTAGTTAGTTTCGTTTTCAGTAGCTTATTCTTTTGTTTTTTTTTCATAGTTTATTAGGGACTCTAGCTCTTTTCTTATTTTTGGTGAGGAGAGAGTGAGGTACTATTGAATTTTTCCAATTGTTTTGGGTGTGATTACAGGTCAATTTAGGTGAAAAAAGGCCGAAAAATGCATGAAATGTCGTCCGCCCGGGTGGGTCTTGGCGAACACCACACCTCCGGGAGGGTAGCCTTCAGCCCGGACGCGTAGTAGGTTTTTTAACACTTAGAAATTTTGGAGGAATTTTTAGAAAAACGGCACTCGGGCGAGCAGCACTTGACCCGGGTGCGCAGCAGCATTTTGAGGACATAGTTTTTTTTGCAAAATCTCAAAAAAAAATTACCCCATGTGCCACATGCTCGGACCCCCCCCCCAAACAAGAAAAAAAGTTGACGTGTGTGGGGGGGCTGTTCGCCCGGCCGTGGGCCAGGCGCCCGGAGGGGGGTTGCTCACCCGGGGGGGGGGGGGGGG
>PYUH01000177.1:602866-616897 GCA_016808085.1 Suaeda aralocaspica | reverse complement strand
TTCAGCTCCCCCTTTATTCACCTTAACATATATATGAGAACGACAATAAAAAGGATTAAAACGATAATTGGAAAATTAGTATAATCAATTTTATTTAAGGGTTTACTCACCTCTTCTGAAACCGCACCCATTCCTAGGCCACGTCACGAAACTCCCTCGTGCTTCTCCCAAAGTATTCAATCCCTACTCTGGCCGCGGAAGGGGAAGTATTAATCTTCCCATCCGTCTACAATAGAATCAACTAAGACGTTACAATTGCCTACACCAACAGCTTGGAGATGCGAGACTTGGGCGGACAGTTGGTTGAAGATGGAAATGCAAACCACCAGTAAAACACCATTTCCACCTCGTGGATCCCGGAGAAGCATTGTGCATGGTGTTTCTCCTGCAAAATAATTACAGTTGAAGGCCATATGATCAAAAAATAAAGTTAAAGTACTAAAAAATAAAGTGTAAACTATTAAAAAATGAAGTTAAAAGTATGAAAAAGTTAGCAAAACTTTCCTCCACATCTGGAATGGGAGGCTCACTTGAAGCTCGGGAACTCCAATGTTTCAAGAACTCCCGATTGACTTTAGTGTCTTTAGTCTGTTCGGAATGTTGAAAAGGGTGGCAAGTATGGCATCGCAAACATTTTTCTCGATGTGCATCAATCGAGACAAAGTCTGACTTGTAAATCTCTCCAATATGGAAGCTGCCAAAAATAGAACTCCTTTTTCCACAACCCGGAATAGTTGACATTCGGTTTCCCAAATGGTTGAACCCCCTTAAACCGTGAATACACCTCATAACCAGTTAATGGAGACGAGCAACACGATCCTCAACCATCCCATGAATGTTCTTTTTCTTCGGAAAAGGGGTGGTTAGGTGGAAGGAATCTTCAATGACACCAGTCAACATACTTACCTAACCATGTAGAATCACACGTCCATGCAAATAGGGCAAGCCTTCATCCCTTTGTTCTTGTACCCAGATAAGTTACCATAAGCTGGAAAGTCGTTGACAGTGCACAAAGCATTGCACGCAACTGAAAGTCCTTTGCATGGGAATCACACCAAAACACCCTAATCCCATAATTTTCTTAAGTCATCAACTAAGGGCCAAATACACATCAATGTCATTACGGGTTGCTTTGGACCAGAATAGAAGTGATAGCATAGGTACTTTCTTTTATGCACCACCAAGGTGGAAGATTATAGATCGTTAAAATATACCGGCCATGAACTATGCTTCGAACTAAGAGTACCGAAAGGGTTCTTTTCATCGGTGCACAACCCAAGCCTGAGATTGCGATTGTCATCGTCCAAATGTTCTATACTTCCTGTTGTAGTCTTCCATTCCGGACCATCAGCTGGATGTTGTAGCAAACCCTCACCCTACTACCCTCCGCTGCCACCTTAGATTCTAGCATCCTTACTAATTGAAAACACGCTTGAATCTTGGTATTATTGGGAGATACCACAACACCGGACGGCGGACCAGCTTTACCCCGTGTCCTAGTCGGTCATAACGTGGCAAATTGCACTTTGGACACTTATCCAACAACTCATAATCTTTTCGGTACAATATGCAGTCATTTGGAAAAGATGTATTCTCTCAACTCTAAGCCGAATGGACACATCAGCTTCTAGCATAGTAAGTCGACTTAAGAAGCTCATTGGCATCCGGAAACATGCCACTCAGCTTTTCTAGCAACATTGTGAAACTTCTATCAGTCCAATTGTTTTCTAACTTGACACTAAACAAATTCCATCACAAGCAACAAGAATGGTCAATTTAGTACAACCGGGGTACAAAGGCTTTCGAGAGGCCTCTGAAATGGATTCAAAGCCTCGTCCATTGTCAAGGCCTTCCACCATCTCTTCGACTCTATGATCCGCTTCATCGCGTTCGTAATCATCATTCCTATAGACATCTATTGGTTGCATGAGTATAGTCCTTGTTATGTTGAGACTACTATCATCATGTTGTGATACCACGCGAAGAAGGACCGTCATGGACTCCCTCTCACCTGATAGATCCACAAATAATAATCAGGTCGAAAACCATGAAGAAGTAGGTGCAAGCCTGACTCAGCAATACTTTCAAACTTACGATCATTGGCACACTTGAAACATGGACAGTAAAACCCCCTGGTTTTTTGAGTTTGTGAATATGCTTCGCACGCTCACAAAACTCAAACACCCCTTCTACAAATTTGCCTTATCACGGCAATTGTACATCCATGACCGATCCTTGACATCTTGTGCAACTAACAACACACAATTGAAGGTATTCAGTACAATACATAGTAAATTTAATATATGGTTGTGTATAATTCTTTCAAAAATGTGCTTCTTTATTTAATAAACATTTAATAGTTTATCAGTTCACAATTGCTTATCTGTAATAGAACTATCTTCAAGATAGCAGGACCATCATTTATGATACTCTATTGATTTGAGCTTTGTTGTTACCATCCTTTCACCTTCAGGTACATTTGATGGCCAACTGAGTTTTATTATTAGTGGTAATGGCATCTAGAAATGATCCACATCCATCAAAAACAATTTTAAATGAAACTGCTGGTGAGTGAGCTGTAACTAAAGTATTTCCTTCGTGCTTAAGGTGGGTAACTGGCTGGGGGTGTACCAAAAACTACCATTAATTATTGCTTGGTATTGAAATAATCTGGAGCTTATTGGTTATCTATTACTGAGGTTACGACAGTTGTTAAGTGGTCATATGTGTCCTGCTATAAAAACATAAATATGTGTGTTGCACTTTACAGTTTGTTTTTACTGTAACAAATTTTGTAAATTTGGTTCTAAAGTTTTTTTTTCCTTGGATGAGACTACAAACTAGACAGGGCTCCTAACTTTCTTGAAAGGAATGCGGTTGATGAAATTCTAGTTTTAATATGAAAAAGGATTTCATTAAACAGATAAAAGTTCAAAAAGTACACAACTACGTAGTCATGTAATAGACAATGAAGCTGGTTGAAGTTGTCCCACAAATCAGTTCGAAAAGGCTAAAACCCGATGCTTGGTTAAAGTGTTGACTAGATATCTAAACAAGTAGACCAAAAGCCAAACGACATACTCTATCACCAATCGGCGACGCACATAGTCTATGCAAAATAAGTAATGTTATCCCAAATCCGAAAAGGATCACCAAATACTGTATTGGAAGACTGGGTAGGCTGCCAACTACATCAAAAACCTAGAATTCTAAGAGAAACAACTAATAAAACCTACAATTCTAACAAAACATAAATCTGTTCAGCAAAAATAACCGCAAAAACAACAACATATTGCTATATAAAGAATTACTTATGTAATGCTCATGACTCATGAGTCAATTTTTATTGTTATAGCAAGATTTTAAAGCAGTGCATGCTATTTATTTAACACAGTAAGTCTCTTTTTTTAAGAAAAAGGTGTAATGCTTTAAATAGATAAATAACCTTAAACTTTAAATCAATAAAGAATAGATTTAGCTTGGTCCAATTATTTAGAGTTCCATCGAGAACATGTGAAGTACCACAATAATATAGAGTTAGACACTCAAAAGGCCAAAACTCGCAACTAATGGTGACGTAGTCACATTAGTCAGGTAGTCACAATGGAAGTAATATGTTTTCGGACTCATTACCAACAAAAAACATACAAGTTTAACTTTTGCTTATTATCCATTCATCATGAATAATCTATTTGAAAAATAATTACAACAAGAATATTTAAAATCAAATATAGTATAAGGCACCTAAAAGAACAAAACTCGCTACTCAAATAGTGAAGTAAATACGTAATCATATTAATCAGCTAATCACTGTGCAATTGTTATTTTTGTTGGAATTGTACATGTACATTAAACTTTATGCCGATTACTCTACCACGGGTCCACCGTCCACAACACCACAACTTCACAAATCAACAAGTCACCACAACCACGCTTAATTAAGATTTTATAATAAATACTCTGTGACAGTTAATAACAAATAATTAACACAAAAAATGGGATAGTTAAACAAATAATTACACACAAAAAAGGATAATTAAACAAAAAATAAAAAAAAAATCAACCAACGGATCAAAACAGCCATAGCTCAACTAGCATAGCTCTCATCCTCTCTCAAAACCTTCATCATCTCTCACCTCAACACCACCACCACCATAACAACCGCAAAACACGACAAACTAAAGAAACAACAGTAAATTAAACAGCACAAAAATAAGAGAAATAATGTCATGCATTTTACAATTTTACATCCAAAACCTAAAAGTCGAATAACACAAACTCAATTTAATTTAAACACAAACTCAATTTTCCGAAAATTAAGACGAATAAACATCAATGTTGAAGTGAATTAGAGAAACGAAGAAAGAGATTGCCGAAAAAGTACCGCAAATGAAAAACAACTTCGACACGGCGAAGGAGGAAGCTTGGAGACGGCGACGAGGAAGCTTAGAGACGGCGACAGATAAGGGCGACGAAGAAGGAAGAAAGTAATTAGGTTTGAGTGTGAGTGCTTGAGTGTGATGGTTGAGAGGGAGTAATTAGGTTTGAGAGCAAAAAGGAAAAAGACTGAGAAGAAAGAAAAAGCTCATGACATAGACTGAAAAAAAAAAAGAAGAAAAATATAAGAAAAGAAAAAGAAAGTCCCAACGGGAAAAAAAAAGAAAAAGAAAAAAAAAATCTGCAACTTAATTGCTCGGTTATAAACCGCAGCAAATACTCGTACACAGTAGAAAAAAAGTATTATTTGCTGCGGTTACACAATAACCGCATCAAATAATACTCTTTATCAATCACAGCTAATTATTTGCTGCGGTTTTTATAAATCCCACAAAAACCGCAGCAATTAAGGGGCAGCAAAATGTAATTTTTGTACTAGTGCAACTTGGACTTGAAGTTGACTTAGCTTGAAACAGTTTCTAATCTTGCCATTATAGCCATGTGTAGAGTAGAGGCTTCAACTGTGTTAACGGAGGATTTGAGCCGCATACATTATTTTATGCCTATTTCTTTTCATGTGTGCTTAGTTCCTGGTGCTTGTGTGATCCATGTTTGGCTTTTGACTGTAGTAGCTATGGCTTTGGTATGTTCCATTTCGCGAATGGTAAAAGGCATTCATTCTTTTAGGAGCTTTTACATTTTAGGCATTCCTTCACAAATTTTTTCCATTGGTCCTTATATTGAGCTTTTTACCTTCTTTGCATTTAGCCATATTACAAACCCTATTGGCCTTGTTCTAATCCTTTGATGTATGCCAAGCTTGGCTTGGGGTAGTTAAGGAGTTGTCCTTTGTGTTGTTTTGCATTTGTTGGAGTTTTGGAGGGTTGGAAAATTTTGAAAAGGTTGTGGTTAAAGTTAATAAGGTCTCACAGTAAGGCTCTGCATACCAATGTAGCTAGTTAATGAAGAATTAAAATGTTATACATCTTTTATTGGCCTAGTTATGATGTGTGATGTTTTTGTTTTTGACATGTCATTAGAGTTGTGAGCCTAATTGAAAAAAATCTTGAAAGTTGGAAAAAAAAAAAGAAATGAAAAATAAAAAAAAAAAGAGTTGAAAAAATTTGAAAGATGATGAAGAAGAACGCTTGTGATATTGGAGTAGTTGAATTGTATTTATGGTGTGATGTGATTCTATGTGAAGCGGTTTGATGTTGGAGATGTTGACTATGATCTTTGATTGTTACATGTGGATAGCCGCATTTACCACCACATTATCCCAAATTCTATCCTACCCATCACCCTAGCCACGTTACAAGCTTATAAAGACCTTTTTGAGCGGCATGTGCATTTTTTAGTTCTTGGAAGTGATTCAATATCCAAAGCTAGGGAGTATTACTTGCATTTCGAGTCGACTTTCATACTATGATTTAGTGACTACCCTTAAACACTTGCATGAGTTGTGAGATGTGGGTTTGGCTTCTCAAATTTTGCATTCAAACAACTTATTGCATTTGCATTCTTATTTGGGATTAGGGTGAGCTTCATTATTTATGCTCAATTTATGTGTGGAGTGACACCGAGTGAGCTACTCTAGTCATCGACTTTTATCTTTCATGGTTGGATATTGATTTTGATTTAAGTGGATTGCCGTCAAGGGATTTTTATGGGTTGGTTGAGGAACTTGCATACTGGAATTGCTTGAGTTAATCTTGTTTTGCAAAGTTAAAGGGGTTGAAGTCATTGTTTGCGTTAGTTGTTTGCATGAGAACAAGCAAAGGTTTGGCTTGAGGGATTTATATAATTTCATATTGAGATGTATTTTACCCGATCCCAATTGATTTTTGCTCTAATACGACTCTTTTGAGTTATTTCTACTAACTCTTACTATTTCGAGTGTTTGTTTGAGCTTTTTGTAAGATTCTACAAGAATCGATGATTTATTGTTTTTTTTCCGAGCCTTTTAAAGCAGTTGAGAAAGTTAGGAGGAGTTGAAGTCATTCGGGAGTTTAACTGAAGATTAGGAGTGCTAAACGAAGAAATAAAGAAGTAAATAGGAAGAACGAGCAAAAACCGAGAAACGAGCGAAGGCAAGGCTGCTCGCGGATCGAGTCCGACACCCAGGTAAGGGCTGCACGCCCGGAACCCTCGGGCGGGTGGCTCCGAAGGCAATTTTCGCGTGATTTTCTTGGTGTTAGACTTAGTACTTAATGTTTGTCTCCTACTTTGTCATTTACGCTTTTTACAATCTACAAACCCTAGTTTTAGTCAAAAATCTCTCTAAGTGTGGAATAATTATTCAATCATTCAATCAATATATTCAAGTTACATATATTTAATCCTTGTTCTTTATTATTGTTACTATTAGTTTTGATTTTTGGTCTTAATTTAGTAGTTTATGTTAGATTTTATTTTCTTGTTTTTGTTGGTTTGTTTAGTTTAATCATGTTTGGACTTTAATTTCTTTCATTAATTTCGTTTCTGATTCTTCAATATGAGTGAGTAGTTCCTTCTGGACTAGGGGATCTAAGTACGATTTGATGTTTTTGCTACATATATATAGTTTGACTATTAATGTACTTGGATTCCTGTTGTAAACTTTATTGCTTCAGTTAATACTGGCCAGGTTAGTTGTTAGGTTTGATATTGTTGAAATCGATGCCGAGAGGTATGATTACACAATTAGATCATAAGGACAATAGGCAAAACGAGTCTAAGTGAGCGAGAGCCATTAGAGGAGTTTTGGAGACTAGTTCGAGAGAATTAGGGACCTTATTTCAAGCAATTGATAATCGGTTAATTAATTATGTGCATTTAATTTGTAATCTGTGGTGAACCGATGTCCTAGGCTTTGTCATATATTTCATTCCCTTAATCAATCAGTTCTAATTTTAGTTAATTTGTTGGTCACAATTCACACTCAAACGCCCTTTACACAGACTAAGCTTTTTAGAACTAATAGGTTTAATTGCTTCCCTGTGGATTCGATCCCCCTTCCCTAGCCATATTAGTTAGGGTGTTTGGTTTATTTTTTGATATGTGTGCGATAGCCTCATCAAAAGCATTAATATTAGCTTAAATCAAATAAAACCTAAAGAAAAGTTTTCCACTTAAGATAGATTTTATTTAATGTCAAATCATCAATTAGTCAATGTTGCATGAATTTGATCATAAACATGTCAATTCTCTATAAAGCGCTAAAATCACGTCATTCATGCAAATAACTCATTTGAGAACTCAACTCGATGGTTCGATTTTTGGCTTCACTTCAAACTAACTTTTCGTGCAAGTTTACGACCTTTTGCTTCGAGAGCTTGAAGAATCTTAATTAATTATAATAATATTTTTATGTTGTTTTGTACGGGTTACCGAAAGAGGGCACGAAAATCGGGATAAAATTTAGAGCAGGAGAAATGGCGAGTTAGAGAGAGAAATTGGTAGTTGAGAAGAAGTTGTAAGATTTGTTCGAATTTCATTGTTATTTGGTCGTGGAGGGGGGTATATATAGGTTGGAAGTACTATTGATGAGCTGTTGGATGCTAGAGAGCTGCTAAGATGTCTAGAAGCGAGAGCCAAGATGCACAACAAGCGCTAGGGCACCCACTGAGCGCGTGGCGCAGCTCCTCTGGGCCTAGCTGGGCGCCTGGGCGCTTCTCTCCTATGCTATGGCACACAATGCCTTGAATTTCCCTTTTGATGCGGAATATCTCCGGTGCTTCTTTTTTCATATATTTTCTTCCATAAATCGAAAGTTTCGAGGAATATGCGAAATTTATTCCATAACACCATTTATAACACTTCCATAACCAATAGTTGCCATAAACTGAACAAACCTTTCTAGAAGGTTCGTCGAATTTGGCCTCATTCATACGCTTAAATTAATTATTTTATTTCGAAAATGATTTAAAATGAAATGAAAATAACATGAAAACAAAAATGAAAATGAAAAAATCTTTTTAACCTTACTTCAACCGTTGTAACTCAGCATTGGCTAACCCTTATCGACAACGGTTTTATTTATTAATTTATTTATTTATATCAAGCACTCGATTTCACTAATCCGACATTGTTGCGAGGTGGTACACGAATCATCAGCTGTTAGATGGGACCAAGATAGGTGTCTACAGAGATAGTGAAAGAGGGAGAGTTGGAAGATACTTGTGATATTTGTATTCAACAACAATATTTGAGGAGATTAAGGAAATCAGAATGGAGATGTAAAATTCATAGAGTAAAGGGAAAATTATAGGCAGAAAGGCTATGGACTTCAAAATCCATGAAGATGAAAGTTTGATGTATAAGGAAGATGGTGTGTATCGCATAAATATGAAGATTTGAATAGGAAATCATGGGTAAGGTCATTGTACACCGTATTCAGTTCATCCTGGAGGTGTAAAACTCATAAGGATTTGAAAAAGGTGTATTGGTAGCCTAGAATTAAAAGAGCAGTGGATTGAATTCATGAGCAATGTATTACTTGTCAAAAAGTGAAATTTGACCATAAAAGACCACAAGGAGAGTTCAACCACTTAGAGATACCAAGATGGAGGTGGGATTGCATATCAATAGTTTTTTCATGCTTGCCAAAGTCGAGGCAATCAAAATGCTACTATATAGGTTGTGGTGGATAGGCTTACAAAGTCAGCGGTGTTTATATCAATGAAGAAGAGTTGGAGGATGGATCAACTTGCATAGGTTTATAAAAGCATCTTGTGAGGCTACATGGTTCCGAAGGATATCGTGTTAAATAGGATTTTAGGTTTCTTTCGAAATTCTGGAAAAAAGTGTGGACAATAAGAGAACATACAGACTTTAAGGACATGTTGAGAGCTTACATAATGGATTTCAAGGGAGTTTTAGGATTGTTTGATTGGATTGAGTTCTTGTATAACAACAGCTACCATGCAACTTCGGTGCATCATTTGAAGCTTTATATGGGAGGAATGCAGAAGTCCCGTATGTTGGAGTGACATAAGTGAGACATTCTAGGACCTCAATTGATTGAAAAAACTACCAATAAGGTAAGAGTAATACTAGCAAAGATTCAAGTAGCACAGGGTAAACAAAGTCTTATGCAAGCCAAAAACTCAAGAAGTGGTGTTGAAGTTGGTGATAAGGTCCTACTTAAAGTATACACTCATGAAAGGTGTAATGAGGTATGGAAAAAAGGGAAATTAACCACAAAGTACATTGACCCCTATGAGAACTTGCAATGAGTTGGAAAGGTTGGCTACAAGCTAGCTTACCAATGGAGTTGAGCAACGTAGAATGTCTTCAATGTGTCTCAAATAATAAAATATGTGTCGGATGAGTCACATGTGTTATGACCTCAACAATAGAGTCAGACCAAAGTTTAACCTATGAATATAAGCCAATCAAAATCCTGATAGTACGGTCTGGGATACTCGTAGGAAAAAGTCAAAATAGTGAAGGGGTTGTGGTCTAACCAAGAAATGGAAGAAGCAAATGGTAAACGAGGATATGATGAGAGAAAACTATCTAGAGTTATTTCAGGTTAATAGAGTCACGGGGACTAACTCTTTTCTTAAGGGGGTTAGTGTGCGAATAATTTCGCGCATTCAACCCTTAATTTTGCTAGTTTGACGTCCTTAGTAAGTTTATGGAAGTTTTATGTGTGTTTGAAATTTTTCAAGGAAAAGTGGATTTACATGTCTAAAGTCAACAACAACGTAGGGTAAAATGAAGAAGTTTTTAAAGTAGAATAGTCTGTATTCGAGTTCCATACCGTAATTTACAGAAAGTCTCGGAACCAACTTCTTTTCAGGGGGTAGATTGTAATGCCCATTTTTTTCACGTATTTTAGGAGTTTGATTCGTATTCTATACATATGTTTTTTAGTATTTTTTATTGAGAAATTAAATTTAATAAAATATTAAAGAAAGGAAATTTATTAAATTTGAGTTAAAGAATTACTTTATATTAAAAAATATATTTCATGTTAGTTTTAAGTTACATTAAATAATATGAAAAGTTTCTAAAAATAGAATTTCAGAGTTTTTTAAATTGTTTTTAAACAAGGCACAAAATTAATTTCAAACATTAAGAATAGGATTTCAAAAAAAAAATTCTAGATTTAATTGCAATATAGGGAATTAGGATTAAAAAAACAGGGAGAGAGAAAAAAAAGATGAGTTCGAATTTTTAGAAAAACAAAATTGTTTCTTTTCTCCTACCCTTCGTCCGTCGCTTCCTTGCTGGAACTCCGCGCGCACCACCACCTGGTATCGGCGGAACCAACGCCAGCCACCCTCTCCTCCCCTTCCGTATTTTCGATGACTTTCTATAAAATAAAATTCTTCTTTAATTCTTTTTATTCAATCTGGCAAAATTCATTTTATAATTATGTTTGATCATATTATTATGATTCTAATCATGTTTTATAAATTATGATTATGTTTAAAGTATAAATTTATAAGTTGATCATGAATTTTAAATTAGGGTTTATCAAATTTTGAAATTCATGGTTTTATTGTTAATTATTAAACTTCTATATTATGATTCATGAATGGCTAGCACCTAGCAATTACAGGAAGGTCAGCGCCAATAGGCCCTAGCCAGTTTACACTAGAGGAAGTGGCGTTTAGATCCGTATAACCAGAACAGGTGATCCAACTAGGAGCTAGCCTTACCAAAATCCATAAGGCAGAGTGCAAGCCTTTCTAAGAGGAATGCAGATTGTTTCGCTTGGTCCCATGAGGACACGTAGGCATAAACAGAAGTTATAACACAAGCTAAACGTGGATGCAGATGAAGCCGGTTAAGTCAGAAAAGAGAAAACTCGCGCCTAAAAGGTAACCAAGTGATCAATGAGGAAGTTAAAAGCTCTTGGAAGCAGGGAAAATACGGCAAGTAAAGTATCCAGACTCCTAGCTAACGTGGTGGTGTTTTGCAAAAAGAATATTAAATGGGATTTTTTATAGACTTCACAGATCTAAACAAGGCAGCCTAAAAGACCCTTTCCCCTTGACACATATAGACACTACGGTGGACGCACAACTAGGCTTGAAATGCACCCAAAGATCCAACAAGACAACTTCCTGACAAAAGGGGATATGTTGCTACAAGGTTATGCCTTGGATTGCAAAACGCTGGAGCTACAAGGCTGGTCAAAAATAATGTTCAAAGACCAGATAGGGGACACAATGGAGGCTTACATAGATACATGCGGTGAAGTCGAAGAAGTAGTGATCACATAGAGCACCAACACAAACCTTCGAGGTTACTGCGAGATATGGTTTAAACTTAACCCTTCAAAATGCTCATTTGTAGTAGTTGCAGGTAAGTTCCTAGGGTACATAGTAACTAAGAGAGGAACAAAAGCATATAAGATCTAGTTAGTTCTATAATAAATATACAATCACCTCGAAACTGAAAAAGGTCCAGAAGCTGACTTGGTGGGTAGCTGATTAAATCGTTTCATTGCTAGGTCAATAACAAATGTCACCAATTTACAATGTCCTAAGGAAATATGAGGGTTTTAATGGACATATGACCATAAAAACGCTTTGAAAGAATTGAAGCAGTATATAATGTCACAAGCTTGCTGTCTAAGGCTCAAGAAGGGGAGTGCTTACAACTCTAATAGCAGTAAGGCAGAAAGCTATAAGTTGGTTCTTGCAATGGAAGCTGACCGTCAACAGCTTCCCATTTACTACATAAGTAAGTCAGCTTCTAGATGCCAAAACTAGATAGTTTTTCACTTGAAAAACTTGTCTTAGCACTAGTTACGGCATCTAGAAAACTTAGACATTATTTTGAGTCTCACCCTATGTTGGTCTGACTAACATCCTATAAAGGTTGTGCAAAAGGTGAGAGTTATCTGGTAGAATGGCGAAAAGGGCGATAACATTGAGTAGCTAAGACATAAGATACCAGCCAAGAACCGCAATCAAATCGCAAGCTATAGCTGACTTTGTGGCTGACTTTAGTCTCGACCTTGAACAAGCTGCACAGCAAGAATGAAGGAAGAATCAAATACAAAGCAACCAGGTATGGAAAATGTTCGTGGATGGCTCCTTCACCTTAGGGGAGCTGTTTTGGTAAAGTACTAAAGTCGCCACAAGGGGACAAGGTAGATACGGTCCAATCGCTTGTTACTTCAAAGATACCAACAATGAGCAAAGTAGAAGAATAGATCGTAGGTATGATGATGGCCAAAGACTTAGAGCAACATGTGTAGAAATATACAGCGACAAACATGCTCATAGTCAGTCAAGTTATAGGAGAGTTCGCACCTAAAATTAAAAATGACCAGCTACCTAAAGCTAGAAAAACAAGCATCACCCACTTCACCCCTTTTCAAATCACACAGATACCAAGACATCAAACACACCCAAGCCGACGCCATAGCTACCTGGATCAGCCCTCAGGAAGAGCAACCTGACATCCATACCCATCCCTAGCTTATGCCGCATAACTAACCAACAAATAAATTTGTACTAGATAACCGCTAACGTAGGGACACCTGCCATCGACACCGTCAACCAACAACCAATCATGGACCAAACCTCTTATGAGTACCTACAGCAAACACCTTATCGGACGACAATGGAAGCCGGAAAGATTAGGATCAGGGCGATCCAGGTACCAGCTCATTCAAGGATGCTATTTAAAATGTCACCTAGAGGCATACTCCCGAACATAGAAAAGGGAGAATGGCACAAGCAGCTAAAGGAGTTCCATGAGGGACAATGCACGTCTCACATAGTTGGGAGATTATAAGCAAACAAAATCCTCACTATGGTTATTACTGGCTAAATGCGACAGGTGGCAGAGCCACGCTAGATGTAAATAGGTACGTAGCTAGATGCGACAGCTGCCATTGCCACGTTGGCGTGTCCCATAAACCTTTGAAGTTTTACACCGAACATTGACACCATGGCCTTTATGAAGTGGGGGATGGATATAGTGGGAAAGTTGCCGCCAGCCCTAGGCAAAAATATTCATGCTGGCATTAACCGATTATTTTTCTAAGTGATTGAAGTATATTCCTATCAATTGGTCAGATACAAAGAAGTAGTTTCTTTCATCTAAATCGTAATATAGTTTTGGCGTCCCCTCTGAGATGTGTGTGTAAGGGTCACAATTTTTTATTTAAGGGTTTTACTCACCTCTTCTGCAAACCGCACCCATTTCCTAGGCCACGTCACGAAACTCCCTCGTGCTTCTCCCAAAGTATTCAATCCCTACTCTGGCCGCGGAAGGGGAAGTATTACATCTTCCCATCCGTCTACAATAGAATCAACTANTGTCACCATACACACCCATGATGATGTCTTTGAAGATCCCAAAAGCCTTGAATCTCCATAAGCCATTATTTTCCACATACTAGCATCATTTGTAGAAGCCATTATCAAACCTTCGAAGTTATCACCTTGTTTCGTATCACTTTTTAAAGTTGAAACTGATGCAAGTAATGTGGGGATTGGAGCATTATTGGTTCAAGGGAAGAGAGATGTGTATAAGAGAAAAGTACTAAAAAATAAAGTGTAAACTATTAAAAAATGAAGTTAAAAGTATGAAAAAAGTTAGCAAACATTTCCTCCACATCTGGAATGGGAGGCTCACTTGAAG
>PYUH01000177.1:567974-595870 GCA_016808085.1 Suaeda aralocaspica | reverse complement strand
GTTGCTGTGGATTAAATGTTTCTCAAATGGGTGGAAGCTCTTGCTACCCCCATTGCGATTCTAACACTGTATTGAGGTTGTTTAGCAGGTTGTCTTCCCTAGGTTCGGAGTCCCTAGAGCTGTCATCAATGATGGAGGGAAGCATTTCCAAGAAAAGGTTGATAAGCTGTTGGAGAACTACGTGTTTACCACAAAACACATTAGCATATCATCCACAAAACCAGTGGTCAGGTGGAAGATTCAAACCGAGAAATCAAGGCCATCCTAGAGAAACGGTTGCAAAGTCAAGGAAAGATTGGAGTAGCAGCTACATGATTCAGTATGTGGCATATAGAATGGCCTTCAAGACCCCTATCGGTACATCTCCTTATCGGTCATTGTAATGGGAAAGCGTGCCATAATGCTGGATGAGTTAGAATACAAGGCCTACAGGGCAGTAAGGAGCTCAACATGGATGCCAAGTTTGCAGGTGAGAAGAGGTTACTTCATTAAATGAGTTAGACGAGTTTCGATTAGGAGCCTATGATAGTGCTAAGATCTGTAAGGAGAACACTAAGAAATGGCACGATAAGCGAATTGTAAGAAAGGAGTTCGTAGCAGGTGATAAGGTCATGTTATTCAATTCGTAGATTGAAGGTTTTTCTCAGAAAGTTGAGGGCTAGGTGGAGCGGTCATATCATTGTTACCATGGTGAGCAAGTACAAATTTGTAAGAGGTTCAGAACGAGAAAGGGGAGCGATTTAACGGTTAATGAAACCGCCTAAGCACTACTATGAAGGTGATGTGTTGTTGGCCTGGTTGAGGAAATCTTCTCCGAGACCCAGCACCGTATGAGCTAAGATGGTATATGGCAGCTAACGACCTTAAAACAAGCGCTTTGCGGGAGCAACCCGTAGTTAGTTTCGTTTCAGTAGCTTATTCTTTTGTTTTTTTTTCTAGTTTATTAGGGACTCTAGTCTCTTTTCTTATTTTTGGTGAGGAGAGAGTGAGGTACTATTGAATTTTTCCAATTGTTTTGGGTGTGATTACAGGTCAATTTAGGTGAAAAAAGGCCGAAAATGCATGAAAGTCCGTCCGTCACCCGGGTGGGTCTTGGCGAACACCCACACCTCCGGGAGGGTAGCTTAGCGCCCGGACGCGTAGTAGGTTTTTTACACTTAGAATTTTGAGGAATTTTTAGAAAAAACGGCAACTCGGGCGAGCGGCACTTGACCCGGGTGCGCAGCAGCTTTTGAGGACATAGTTTTTTTTGCAAAATCTCAAAAAAAAAGTTACCCCATGTGCCACATGCTCGGACCCCCCCCACCCCACCCCCCCCCCCCCCCGGGTGAGCAAACCCCCTCCGGGCGCCTGGCCCACGGCCCGGGCGAAAAGCCCCCCCACACACGTCAACTTTTTTTCTTGTTTTCTTTTTTCTCCCCTTCTTCTTTCTTTCTTCTCCTCGTTCTCCTTCTCGTCACCTTTCATTTCCTATGTTCTTCTTTCTCTCTCTACAAATTAAACTCCATTATTCTCTCTACCTTCTGTCTACTATACTTCCTCATTACTCACACCAAATTCTTACCAAACTTAATCTTTTTCCACCCTTTATGATCCCCACCACAAATCTCACTTAAACAAACTTTCATCTCATACCCCTAATTCCTCAAAACCTTCACTACTCTCCAATGGCACTAAAGAGACAACAGGTCGGAGCAACTCAAGGAACGAACCACCAAGTTTGGGATGCGATTCTACATAGGGTTAGTAGCTTTTGGTTAACAAGAGCAAAAGCTAACGGTTCGAAAAACTTAAATTACGGCATTGTTACCCCTACCTGTTTTTATAGATCATCAATTATTACGTGCTTTATAGTTAGGATGAAAACGAGGAATTGTTTTGTCTATGGGTATGCACAGGTTTTTTCGTATATGGATGCCCCGACTTACCCCAAGGCACCTGTTAGAGGTGTCAGTTTTGAATGTTCAATCCTCGATCGTTATGAAACGATGATGATGGGGCTGATATTTGATATAGCCATTGGGGGCGTGCTAGAACCCCCCAAGGGCTTTGATGATGTTGCTTGGTGGTTTTCTCTTACAGGTGTGCATTGACTAATTGGTAACATGCCAAGGCTAACCTGATCCACCCAGCCCTCTACTAGGATTACTCACTATTTTCTTGCAGGCGGACGATATTTGGTCGGTATGAACAGCACGAGGTTCATACTTAGAGAGATGGGTGCCTAGGGAGGCACTTAGTTAAAAATCATTTCCTTACGTCTTTGTCTCCTCATCTGTTTGCTATGAACTACATACTCAATGAATGACTATGCAGGTACAGATCGATTCGGCCAATCAACCATGAACATCTTATTTTGGTGGCCTTCTGACTATGTGGCAGGTACTACAAGGCCAACTTTGAGTATGGTAGACCCTTTCTGTGGGGTCCCGCTACTTAGATGTTCCCTCACCTCAGCCAATGTCATTGGCTAGATTTGAGGGATGGGGGGCGTATCAGATGGTACATAGGACCATCAGGGGAGTTTCTGTACTTACTCCCTAAACAGTCTTCACTGAAAAGAGTGGAGGAATGGAGTAATTGACATAAGATAGAGCCACGAGGAATGGGGGGACCCCCGCGGGAACCTTACCATGGGTTGTTCAGTCCTCTGCAACTCGATTGGCGGCACCTCCGAGCTTGCGACACTGCCGGGTACTCTCCCCGTAATACGAGGGGGAGGGAGGAATCAAATCCCCTTCCTGATCTAGTAATATTCCCTTCATGCCTATCCCCTTTTTTTGCTTCGGGAAAGAGGGAAAAAAAAAAAAAAAAAAAAAAAAAAAAACACACAAAACACCCAAACAAACAAAAAAAACAAAAAAAACAAAACAACCCAAAAAAAACAAAAAACACCAAAAAAACAAAAAAAAAACAAAACCAAAAAAAACAAAAGAAAAAACAAAAAAACAAACAAAACAAACACCAAAAAAACACAAAAACACAAAAAAACAAAATAAAAACAAACAAAACCATCCAAACAAAAAAAACAAACAAAACACCAAAAAAAAAACAAAAAAAAAAAAAAAAAAAACAACAACAAAAAAAAAAAAACCACAAAAAAAAAACACAAAAACAAAGAAAAACAAAAAAACAAAAAAAAAAAACAAAAAAAAAAAAAAAACAAACAAAAACACAACAAAAAAACAAAAAAAAACAAACAACGAAAAAAAAAAACCGTGGAGGACGTCTTAACCTTTCAAGGACAGGGGTCGCCTCCGCGCCAGGGCAGTTCGTGTCCCCATAGCCACGACACCCCAACAATAGCCCCACAGCAACCACCTATGGACCCTGCCACGTGGCAGGTACTGATTGATCCAGCTGCAGAACCAGTGCAGTTTTCCCAAACTTTCAGATACAATAGCAGCAGTCTCATGGATTTTCAGATTACTACGTTGAGCAAGGACCACGTTTGCCATCTGTACCCGAGTCTAGATCACTACGTTTGTAACAGCATAGTGTGCCCCTACTGGCCCTAACCTTATGGTAACACTTTAACTTGGAGAGGGACCAGTGGAGCAGGGAGGAGATGGTGGTGGTGAGTGTTGGTGATGATGATTTGTATGATAGGTGATGATGATAGTGCCAGTGGGACACTGAAACTCTCCTCCTGTTGACTGGAGGAGGCAGGAAAGGTTATGGAGGCCCGGAGACAGGGCGTGGTTCCGAGGGGGGGGGAGGCCGCTGTGCGGTGACCTAGCGTTCTCCCCGGAGGAGAGCAAGGTAAGAAGTTGAGGAAAGGAATGGACGGGAGGGGGTCCTACTGGGACTTGCGGGGCGGAGCAAAGGCGCGGGAGAAACTTATGCAGCGGCAAGAGATCCGCAACCTCTGAGATCAACCCCTATCTTCCGCAATGGCTTTGTACGGTCAGAATAGCCGAGTCAGTGCGATCAGGATGCATCCAGATCATGTGAGCTCCTCCTGCCATTGCGGTTTCTTTTGGGTAATGTTCTTGGTCTTTTCATCAGGCTGTGTTTCGGTAGCGGACCCCAGAAGACTTTTCGTGGGATATATATGGATCCAATGAGGACGCACTGACCTGTAGAAGGGCAATTATATTTTTTAATTTCTTAGATAGTGTTTAGTGCTTTATAGTTGTAAGTTTTTTTATTGGGCTTAGTTAAGATAGCATATGGTTTTTGTACACTTGTTAGAGTGGAGTTTTACAGATGACAAAAAAAAAACGTACTGCTTTCATAGTTTGGTTTTTTCTTTTGCGTTGGTATTACGCTTTGGCTGAATGTGATTGATCGACTGGTTAGATGAAATACTGTTGGTGCATGGTGATCGTTCCTGTGCCCCGCATTTTATTTTAAAAATGTTTTTGATTGATTTGGGGAATGTGGATGAGTTTTGTGTTGGGAATTGCCAAGACACTTATGTACAAAAAACGCAATTGCGTGCGGTTTTTTGCAGGGTATTGGCTGCCGGCTTTGAACCGCAGCACGCTCTACGTCTCCTTTTGGCCCTCCTCCCCTTCCTAGTCTTTTCGTTCCTCCTTATCTACTCTCCCCTTGGTTCTCCTTAGAAACCAAGGACAGTCCGGAAGCACCACAAGCGACGGGACCGTAATAATGATGAACAGAAGACTGGAGTGGGAGAGGCAAATGGAAGAGAATCGACGCAAAGACAGAGGATTAAAATGCACCGAAAGAAAAAAGACACAGTCACCGGAATCCAACCTCAACCGTACCAGTAACTCTCATACCCCAGAGTCGACGACCCCAGGCGGAAAAGAGCTAGTCAAAAACGCATTTCGTAGCGGTTTTTGACGCCGTATGTGTAGGGCTATTAACAGCAGACTTGCACTAGCAGCAGCAGCAAATAAAAAAATTGGGTTATTTGCTGCGGTTAATGAATAAACCGCAGAAAAGTGCTCTTTCCCTCCAATTCAGTTAAGTGTTTTGCTGCGGTTTTATGAATAACCGCCAGCAAATATACATTTTTTTTGGGTAATTTTCTGAAATTATTTTATGCTTCCATAATATTTCCTAAATTTATTATTTTTTTTTTTTTTTGGTAAAAATGTAACATTTTTAACAGAAAGAGAATAATAATTACAACCTATAGTTTCTGCGGCAAAATTGACTCAGTTTTGCGCCAAGAAAAACCAAAAAAACCCCGTCATATACAAGACACACAGGTCTCAATCAAATTGATATAAAGCCACATAGTAGGATAACAGAGAACAAAAAACAGCAATCCAAAAAAAAAACATAAACCATCCCAAAACATAATCCAAACAACCAAATTAAAACCTTCCTAACAAAACCAAAATTAAACCATCCCAAACACACCCAAAACCTTTAAAACCATCAGCGGAAGCAAAGCAGCAGTGTCACAAACACAGCAGCGCACAGCCAAACAGCAGCGCGCATAGCAAAAACAGCAGCAAAACAACAGTTGCAGCACAGCGCGCACAGAAACAGCAGCAAAATGAAGCAAAACAGCAGCAAAATAGCAAAACAGCCTAGCCAAGCCTCACAGCAACCTCACAGAGAACCTTCCTGCAAAAAACCAGACAAAACAATGCCCAAAAAAAGCTACAGAACACAGCATGACCATCAGTTTGCGAAAGAAAAGACTGCAGGAAACGTCCATACATTATGCCGCCAAACTGCAGACAAACAGCCACCTGCAGGACAAACTACAAAATTTCAATGCCTGGCCAGGGCGCACAACAAACCCTGTCCTCCACAGCCCACCAATCAGCAGCAAAACCCTAACTCCAACATAACCAGAAAAAAAAACAACGCAGAAGAGACTAGGAACAGTCTACTAACCTAAGCCAAATCTTAAGAGACTTGGAACAGTCCAGTAATCCAATACACAAATTACCAATACACAAATTACCAATACACAAATTGAATATCTAAAAGTTCAATTTTAAACTAAGTCAAGTGAATGTACTACTATTCCTAGCTTCTTCATAAAACAATGTGTGTACAAGAATGTCGTAACCTTGTCGCGAACCTCGCCTATTTGTGCTTTGCTGAAAGGCCCTTATCGAGCCCGTGTAGCTTTTGTGAATACCAGTAAACAATTATTTAAACCAGTTTAATGATACTTCCTTAATAGCAATCACCCACCTCCACCACAGCCGCCACAATCACAACCTCAACCACAACCATAATCACAAACATAACCTTAGCTTAATGTTACTGAGATTCCAGTAGTAACATACCATCCCCACACTCCAGCATAACCATTAACAACACAATTGAAGGTACAACTACAAACTCCGCCAACTAGTGATGAAGCTTAATGTGCCAAAACTTATTAACAATTCATAAAAATAACAGAATACCATGCATATGCTAAAATATAGGTCATTAAAAGTTAACAATATCACCGATTAAGGATTGAAAACAAAAGTAATAGTCCTTTGAACAAGGAATAGGTTTGGTTGTTGGTTTGGGAGTGGATAAACAATTCAACATTGTCCTTTCTTACGAAAGCAATATTCTCCTACTTAATTACATGAGTAGGCAACAATAGCCGTCATAATTTTTCTTGTGTAGAAGTGCTTAGATAAGAAATCCTCGCAGTCATCTAATTTGCAAAGACCAAGCAAGTCTCAACATTTGTAGCATAATAAAGGTTGCTGATGAGATAGTAGACTTCAAGTAGTATATTATAACACATTGATAAAAGCCTCTGTCTAAAGATCAACTGAAACTTTCAGACAATTCCGAACACAGGTATACGACGAACAATGCTCTCAAAATTTGTTTCCATATAACACCAAAACAGAAAAATAGTTATTCACTTATATGAAAACCAGGTTCTGGGAGCATTGGTCATCGTTCGCACATAACATATACAAGAAATAATGAATCTCTGGTATAGGAAAAGAATACATTAAGGCCTGAAATATATTCATGGATCCCTTTAATGTTTTTTCGACAACCACAAAATTCCCATTATTTTCTGTGTTCCACAAATGTGCAGCCAGTATTTGGGAGCATTGGTCATCGCATATCTATGCCTGTGGAGCCATTTGAAAATTCAGTTGAATATTTAGACGGAGGCTTTTATCAATATGTTATAATATACTACTTGAACTCTACTATTCATTAGCCAACCTTAATATTGCTACAAAATGCTGTAGACTGCTTGTCTTTGCAAATAAGATGACTGCGGAGGATTTGTCAATCGAAAGCAATTCTACACGAGAAAAATTAATGACAGGCCTATTGTTGACTACTGATGTAAATTAAATAGGAGAAGATTTGCATTCGATACGCAATAAATTTTGATATTGTTTCTCCAGTCCCACCCCAAGAAAAACATAATTTAGGGAACTTCAAAATATAGTTTTCGCTAAAACAAGCCAAACGAACTGAGAAAACCAACAACACAATCCATAACAGAATTCAAAACGATTAAAAAAACCCAAAGCGACATGTTGCCTTCCGCGAAATTATTGCAGTACTTACCTCATCAAGTAATCTGACTCATTACAGCTTGAGATGATGTCATGCATGCAACGCATTACGTAGTACCCACAATAAAGTACCGTTTTGCTGTTGCGCGCACTTTGAAGTATAGGACATTGAAACAAGAAAAATCAATCAAAAATTTGCCGACAAAGTAAGCAACCACCACACAATGTATAGGATTGATGTCCGTACCTCAACTGATATCAACTTCGGAATCATTGTGCTTGTGCGTATCCTCTTCATGACATATACGGAGGACAAAAAATATGTGAGTAAGGAGCCGTGATATCTTCATTCTCAGTATAAAGATTTTGGTTGCGTTAGAATTTACCTATTCACCCACGTCATAATCAATAATCTACGTGGCGACTGAGGACGGCAAGAATCAAATGATACACTTGTATGTCAAAGGTGATATCAACAAAAGCACCCAATGTGAACTGGCCAAACAGAGAAAGCATAACATTTGGAAATCGGAACTAACAATGGAAAGTTGCCAAATCTCGGGAAAGTGAAACAAGAGAAGGAACTATAAGGGTGGGGGGAGAAACAATGGGAAAGTGAAAAGACTTACTCCTCAAGTGACGGAGCGAAATGAACTTCCTTTTCGCTCGAATTGCTCTTTGATGGCGGATTCCAGGTACGCTTTCACATCACCCTTGCTCTTTATCATCGTTCCTCATAACTCTTGAGGAACAACCACCCCACCTTGTTCATGGTATTGGTTCCGGACAAATCTAAGTAACACAACTAATTAAGGTGGAAAAAAAGGAGAAACATTAGTGTACAAGTTGCTGCATTCGTAAACAGTCATTCAAACAAAATCAATAGAATTAAAGAGGCAACTTTTGGAAATAGAACATACTGAATATGTAAAATGGCATCTCTATTAGGTTTGTAAGTAAAAAGCATGGAACTAAAATTAAAAAGGTACGGAGAAAGCAGTAACCTCATGAACGCTTGCAACACTGACAAAGACAACATCTCCCCAACAAGAAATCATAAACATCAGCTTTCGTTACACATGTCTCAAAATCCTCAAAGTAGGGGAATTGATCCTTGCTCAACACACCCTTTAAAGGATTCTCTTCGGCTTATCTTTGTGTCATTCATGTAGCCACTGACACGCGGGTGACACATTTTTGTACACTCCATCTTCATCTTCGTGTTTGAACCTTTCGAGGAAATCTTGTTGTTCGGGCCATCCTTTTGTTCTTTGCGGAATCTCTGTTGTCGTGTTGTTGTTCTTGTTCTCTTTCAGCTCCCCCTTTATTCACTTAACATATATATGAGAACGACAATAAAAAGGATTAAAACGATAATTGGAAAATTAGTATAATCAATTTTATTTAAGGGTTTTACTCACCTTTCTGCAAACCGCACCCATTCCTAGGCCACGTCACGAAACTCCCTCGTGCTTCTCCCAAAGTATTCAATCCCTACTCTGGCCGCGGAAGGGGAAGTATTAATCTTCCCATCCGTCCTACAATAGAATCAACTAAGACGTTACAATTGCCTACACCAACAGCTTGGAGATGCGAGACTTGGGCGGACAGTGGTTGAAGATGGAAATGCAACCACCAGTAAAACACCATTTCCACCTCGTGGATCCCGGAGAAGCATTGTGCATGGTGTTTCTCCTGCAAAATAATTACAGTTGAAGGCCATATGATCAAAAAATAAAGTTAAAGTACTAAAAAATAAAGTGTAAACTATTAAAAAATGAAGTTAAAAGTATGAAAAAGTTAGCAAAACTTTCCTCCACATCTGGAATGGGAGGCCACTTGAAGCTCGGGAACTCCAATGTTTCAAGAACTCCCGATTGACTTAGTGTCTTTAGTCTGTTCGGAATGTTGAAAAGGGTGGCAAGTATGGCATGCAAACATTTTTCCGATGGTGCATCAATCGAGACAAAGTCTGACTGTAAATCTCTCCAATATGGAAGCTGCCAAAAATAGAATCCTTTTTCCACAACCCGGAATAGTTGACATTCGGTTTCCCAAATGGTGTGAACCCCTTAACCGTGAAACACCTCATAACCAGTTAATGGAGACGAGCAACACGATCCTCACCATCCCATGAATGTTCTTTTTCTTCGGAAAAGGGTGTGGTAGTGGAAGGAATCTTCAATGACACCAGTCAACATACTTACCTACCATGTAGAATCACACGTCCATGCAAATAGGGCAAGCCTTCATCCCTTTGTTCTTGTACCCAGATAAGTTACCATAAGCTGGAAAGTCGTTGACAGTGCACAAAGCATTGCACGCAACTGAAGTCCTTTGCATGGGAATCACACCAAAACACCCTAATCCCATAATTTTCTTAAGTCATCAACTAAGGGCCAAATACACATCAATGTCATTACGGGTTGCTTTGGACCAGATATAGAAGTGATAGCATAGGTACTTTCTTTTATGCACAACCAAGGTGGAAGATTATAGATCGTTAAAATATACCGGCCATGAACTATGCTTCGAACTAAGAGTACCGAAAGGGTTCTTTTCATCGGTGCACAACCCAAGCCTGAGATGCGATTGTCATCCAAATGCTCTATACTTCCTGTTGATAGTCTTCCATTCCGGACCATCAGCTGGATGTTGTAGCAAACCCTTCACCCTTCTACCCTCCGCATGCCACCTTAGATTCTTAGCATCCTTACTAATTGAAAACAACCGCTTGAATCTTGGTATTATTGGGAGATACCACAACACCTTGGACGGCGGACCAGCTTTACCCCGTGCTCCTANCGGACCAGCTTTACCCCATGTCCCTTGTCGCTCACAACGTGGCAAATTGCACTTTGGACACTTATCCAACAACTCATAATCTTTTCGGTACAATATGCAATCATTTGGACAAGCATGTATTCTCTCATACTCTAAGCCGAATGGACACATCAGCTTCTTAGCATAGTAAGTCGACTTAAGAAGCTCATTGGCATCCGGAAACATGCCACTCAGCTTTTCTAGCAACATTGTGAAACTTCTATCAGTCCAATTGTTTTCTAACTTGACACTAAACAATTCCATCAGCGCAACAAGAATGGTCATTTAGTCACAACCGGGGTACAAAGGCTTTCGAGAGGCCTCTGAAATGGATTCAAAGCCTCGCCTTGTCAAGGCCTCCACCATCTCTTCGACTCTATGATCCGCTATCGCGTTCGTACATCATCCTATAGACCTACAGGTTGCATGAGTAAGTCCTTGTTTTGATGACACATATCATCATGTTGATGATTACCACGCGAAGAAGGACCGTCATGACTCCTCTCTCACCTTGATAGCCCAACACATAATAATCAGGTCGAAACCATGAAGAAGTAGGTGCAGCCTGACCTCAGCAATCTTTCAAATACGATCATGGCACACTTGAAACATGGACAGTAAAACCCCTGTGTTGTTTGAGGTGTGAATATGCTTCTGCACGCTCACAAAACTCAAACACCCCTTCTACAAATTTTGCCTTACACGCAAGACATCCATGGACCGACCTTTGACATCTTGTGCACTAACAACACACAATGTGGTATTCAGTACAATAACATAGTAAATTTAATATTGGTTTGTGTATAATTCTTTCAAAAATGTGCTTCTTGATTTAATAAACATTTAATTAGTTTATCAGTTCAGCAATTGCTTATCTGTAATAGAACTATCTTTCAAGATAGCAGGACCATCATTTATGATACTCTATTGATTTGAGCTTTGTTGTTACCATCCTTTCACCTTTCAGGTACAATTTGATGGCCAACTGAGTTTTATTATTAGTGGTAATGGCATCTAGAAATGATCCACATCCATCAAAAACAATTTTAAATGAAACTGCTGGTGAGTGAGCTGTAACTAAAGTATTTCCTGCTTCGTGCTTAAGGCTGGGTAACTGGCTGGGTGTGTACCAAAAACTACCATTAATATATTGCTTGGTTATTGAAATAATCTGGAGCTTTATTGGTTATCTATTACTGAGGTTACGACAGTTTGTTAAGTGGTCATATGTGTCCTGCTATAAAAAACATAAATATGTTGTTTTGCACTTTACAGTTTGTTTTTACTGTAACCAAATTTTTGTAAATTTGGTTCTAAATTTTTTTTTTCCTTGGATGAGACTAGAAACTAGACCAGGGCTCCATAACTTTCTTGAAAGGAATGCGGTTGATGAAATTCTAGTTTTAATATGAAAAAGGATTTCATTAAACAGATAAAAGTTCAAAAAGTACACAACTACGTAGTCATGTAATAGACAATGAAGCTGGTGAAGTTGTCCCACAAATCAGTTCGAAAAGGCTAGAACCAGATGCTTGGTTAAAGTGTTGACTAGATATCTAAACAAGTAGACCAAAAGCCAAACGACATACTCTATCACCAATCGGCGAGGCACATAGTCTATGCAAAATAAGTAAATGTTATCCCAAATCCGAAAAGGATCACCAAATACTGTATTTGGAAGACTGGGTAGGCTGCCAACTACATCAAAAACCTAGAATTCTAAGAGAAACAACTACATAAAACCTACAATTCTAACAAAACATAAATCTGTTCCAGTAAAAATAACCGCAAAAACAACAACATATTGCTATTTATAAAGAATTACTTATTTGTAATGCTCATGACTCATGAGTCAATTTTTATTGTTATAGCAAGATTTTAAAGCAGTGCATGCTATTTATTTAACACAGTAAGTCTCTTTTTTTTAAGAAAAGAGGTGTAATGCTTTAAATAGATAAATAACCTTAAACTTTAAATCAATAAAGAATTAGATTTAGCTTGGTCCAATTATTTAGAGTTCCATCGAGAACATGTGAAGTACCACACACTTAATATAGAGTTAGACACTCAAAAGGCCAAAACTCGCTAACTAATGGTGACGTAGTCACATTAGTCAGTTAGTCACAATGGAAGTAATATGTTTTCGGACTCATTACCAACAAAAACATACCAAGTTTAACTTTTGCTTATTATCCATTCATCATGAATAATCTATCTGAAAAATAATTACAACAAGATATATTTAAAATCAAATATAGTATAAGGCACCTAAAAGAACAAAACTCGCTACTCAAATAGTGACGTAAATACGTAATCATATTAATCAGCTAATCACTTGTGCAATTTGTTATTTTTGTTGGAATTGTACATTTGTACATTAAACTTTATGCCGACTCACTCTACCACGGGTCCACCGTCCACAACACCACAACTTCACAAATCAACAAGTCACCACAACCACGCTTAATTAAGATTTTATAATAAATACTCTGTGACAGTTAATTAAACAAATAATTACACACAAAAAATGGGATAGTTAAACAAATAATTACACACAAAAAATGGGATAATTAAACAAAAAAAATAAAAAAAAATCAACCAACGGATCAAAACAGCATAGCTCAACTAGCATAGCTCTCATCCTCTCTCTAAAACCCTTCATTCATCTCTCACCTCAACACCACCACCACCATAACAACCGCAAAAACAGCAAACTAAAGGAACAACAGTAAATTAAACAGCAAAAATAAGAGAAATAATGTCATGCATTTTACAATTTTACATCCAAAACCTAAAATGTCGAATAACACAAACTCAATTTAATTTAAACACAAACTCAATTTTCCGAAAATTAAGACGAATAAACATCAAATGTTGAAGTGAAATTAGCGAAAACGAAGAAAGAGATTGCCGAAAAAGTACCGCAAATGAAAAACAACTTCGACACGGCGAAGGAGGAAGCTTGGAGACGGCGACGAGGAAGCTTAGAGACGGCGACAGATAAGGGCGACGAAGAAGGAAGAAAGTAATTAGGTTTGAGTGTGAGTGCTTGAGTGTGAGTTGAGAGGGAGTAATTAGGTTTGAGAGCAAAAAGGAAGAAAGACTGAGAAAGAAAAGAAAAAGCTCATGACATAGACTGAAAAAAAAAAAGAAGAAAAATATAAGAAAAGAAAAAGAAAGTCCCAACGGGAAAAAAAAAAGAAAAAGAAAAAAAAATCTGCAACTTAATTGCTGCGGTTATAAACCGCAGCAAATACTCGTACACAGTAGAAAAAAAGTATTATTTGCTGCGGTTACACAATAACCGCATCAAATAATACTCTTTATCAATCACAGCTAATTATTTGCTGCGGTTTTTATAAAATCCCAAAAAACCGCAGCAAATAAGGGGCAGCAAAATGTAATTTTTGTACTAGTGCAACTTGGACTTGAAGTTGACTTAGCTTGAAACAGTTTCTAATCTTGCCATTATAGCCATGTGTAGAGTAGAGGCTTCAACTGTGTTAACGGGAGGATTTGAGCCGCATACATTATTTTATGCCTATTTCTTTTCATGTGTGCTTAGTTCCTGGTGCTTGTGTGATCCATGTTTTGGCTTTTGACTGTAGTAGCTTGGCTTTGGTATGTTCCATTTCGCGAATGGTAAAAGGCATTCATTTCTTTTAGGAGCTTTTACATTTTAGGCATTCCTTCACAAATTTTTCCATTGGTCCTTATATTGAGCTTTTTACCCTTCTTTGCATTTTAGCCATATTACAACCCTATTTGGCCTTGTTCTAATCCTTTGATGTATGCCCAAGCTTGGCTTGGGGTAGTTAAGGAGTTGTCTTTGTTGTTGTTTTGCATTTGTTGGATGTTTTGGAGGATTGGAAAATTTTGAAAAGGTTGTGGTTAAAGTTTAATAATAGGTCTCACAGTAAGGCTCTGCATACCAATGTCTAGGCTAGTTTAATGAAGAATTAAAATGTTATACATCTTTTATTGGCCTAGTTATGTATGTGTGATGATTTTTGTTTTTGACATGTCATTAAGAGTTGTGAGCCTAAATTGAAAAAAATCTTGAAAGTTGGAAAAAAAAAAAGAAATGAAAAATAAAAAAAAAAGAGTTGAAAAAAATTTGAAAGATGATGAAGAAGAAACGCTTGTGATATTTGGAGTAGTTGAATTGTAATGTTTTATGGTGTGATGTGATTCTATGTGAATCGGTTTGATGTTGGAGATGTTGACTATGATCTTTGATTGTTACATGTGTATAGCCCGCATTTACCACCACATTATCCCAAATTCTATCCTACCCATCACCCTAGCCACGTTACAAGCTTATAAAGACCTTTTTGAGCGGCATGTGCATCTTTTTAGTTTTTGTGAAGTGATTCAATATCCAAAGCTAGGGAGTATTACTTGCATTTCGAGTCGACTTTCATACTATGATTTAGTGACTACCCTTAAACACTTGCATGAGTTGTGAGATGTGGGTTTGGCTTCTCAAATTTTGCATTCAAACACTTATTGCATTTGCATTCTTATTTGGGATTAAGGGTGAGCTTCATTATTTATGCTCAATTTTATGTGTGGAGTGACACCGAGTGAGCTACTCTAGTCATCGACTTTTATATCTTTCATGGTTGGATTATTGATTTTGATTTAAGTGGATTGCCGTCAAGGGATTTTTATGGGTTGGTTGAGGAACTTGCATACTCGGAATTGCTTGAGTTAATCTTGTTTTGCAAAGTTAAAGGGGTGAAGTCATTGTTTGCTTAGTTGTTTGCATGAGAACAAGCAAAGGTTTGGCTTGAGGGATTTTGATAATTTCATATTTGAGATGTATTTTACCCCCGATCCCAATTGATTTTTTGCTCTAATACGACTCTTTTGAGTTATTTCTACTAACTCTTACTATTTCGAGTGTTTGTTGAGCTTTTTGTAAGATTCTACAAGAATCGATGATTTATTGTTTTTTTCCGAGCCTTTTAAAGCAGTTGAAGAAGTTAGTGAGGAGTTGAAGTCATTCGGGAAGTTTAACTGAAGATTAGGAGTGCTAAACGAAGAAATAAAGAAGTAATTAAGGAAGAACGAGCAAAAACCGAGAAACGAGCGAAGGCAAGGCTGCTCGCCCGGATCGAGTCCGACCACCCAGGTAAGGGCTGCACGCCCGGAACCCTCCGGGCGGGTGGCTCCGAAGGCAATTTTCGCGTGATTTTCTTGGTGTTAGACTTAGTACTTAATGTTTAGTCTCCTACTTTGTCATTTACGCTTTTTACAATCTACAAACCCTAGTTTTAGTCAAAAAATCTCTCTAAGTGTGGAATATTATTCAATCATTCAATCAATAATATTCAAGTTACATATAATCTTAATCCTTGTTCTTTATTATTGTTTACTATTAGTTTTGATTTTTGGTCTTAATTTTAGTAGTTTTATGTTAGATTTTATTTTCTTGATTTTTGTTGGTTTGTTTAGTTTAATCATGTTTAGGACTTTAATTTCTTTCATTAATTTCGTTCTGATTCTTTCAATTATGAGTGAGTAGTTCCTTTCTAGGACTAGGGGATCTAAGTACTGATTTTTGATGTTTTGCTCATAAATATTAGTTTGACTATTAATGTACTTGGATTCCTGTTGTAAACTTTTATTGCTTTCAGTTAAATACTGGCCAGGTTTAGTTGTTAGTTTGATATTGTTGAAATCGATGCCGAGAGGTATGATTACCACAATTAGATCATAAGGACAATAGGCAAAACGAGTCTAAGTGAGCGAGAGCCATTAGAGGAGTTTTGGAAGACTAGATTCGAGAGAATTAGTGGACCTTAATTCAAGGAAATTGATAATCGGTTAATTAATTATGTGCATTTAATTTGTTAATCTGTGGTGAACCGATGTCCTAGGCTTTGTCATTATTTCATTCCCTTAATCAATCAAGTTCTAATTTTAGTTAATTTGTTGGTCACAATTCACACTCAAACGCCCTTTACACAGACTAAGCTTTTTAGAACTAATAGGTTTAATTGCTTCCCTGTGGATTCGATCCCCACTTCCCTAGCCATATTAGTTAGAGTGGTTTGGTTTATTTTTGATATGTGTGCGATAGCCTCATCAAAAGCATTAAATATTTAGCTTAAATCAAATAAAACCTAAAGAAAAGTTTCCACTTAAGATAGATTTTAATTTAATGTCAAATCATCAATTAGTCAATGTTGCATGAATTTGATCATAAACATGTCAATTCTCTAATAAAGCGCTAAAATCACGTAATCATGCAAACTAACTCATTTGAAGAACTCAACTCGATGGTTTCGATTTTGTTGGCTTCATTCAAACTAACTTTCGTGCAAGTTTACGACCCTTTTGCTTCGAGAGCTTGAAGAATCTTAATTAATTAATAATAATATTTTTATTTGTTTTGTACGGTTACCGAAAGAGGGCACGAAAATCGGGATAAAATTTTAGAGAGAGAAAATGGCGAGTTAGAGAGAGAAATTGATAGTTGAGAAGAAGTTGTAAGATTTGTTCGAATTTCATTGTTATATGATGGTCGTAGGAGGGGGGTATATATAGTGTTGGAAGTACTATTGATGAGCTGTTGGATGCTAGAGGAGCGCTAAGATGTCTAGAAGCGAGAGCCAAGATGCACAACAAGCGCTAGGGCACCCACTGAGCGCTGTGGCGCAGCTCCTCTGGGCACTAGCTGGGCGCCTGGGCGCTCTCCCTATGCTATGGCACACAATGCCTTGAATTTCCCTTTTGATGCGGAATATCTCCGGTGCTTCTTTATTTCATATATTTTCTTCCATAAATCGAAATGTTTCGAGAATATGCGAAATTTACTTCCATAACACCATTTATACACTTCCATAACCAATAGTTGCCATAAACTGAACAAACCTTTCTAGAAGGTTCGTCGAATTTGGCCTCATTCATACGCTTAAATTAATTTATTTTATTTTCGAAAATGAATTTAAAATGAAATGAAAATAACATGAAAACAAAAAAATGAAAATGAAAAAATCTTTTTAACCTTACTTCAACCGTTGTAACTCAGCATTGGCTAACCCTTATCGACAACGGTTTTATTTATTAATTTATTTATTTATTATCAAGCACTCGACTTTCACTAATCAGACATTGTTGCGAGGTGGTACACGATATCATCAGCTGTTAGATGGGACCAAAGATAGGTGTCTACAGAGATAGTGAAAGAGGGAGAGTTGGAAGGAGTACTTTGTGATATTTGTATTCAACCAACAATATTTGAGGAGATTAAGGAAAATCAGAATGGAGATGTAAAATTCTATAGAGTAAAGGAGAAATTATAGGCAGGAAAGGCTATGGACTTCAAAATCCATGAAGATGAAAGTTTGATGTATAAAGGAAGATGGTGTGTATCGCATAAATATGAAGATTTGAAATAGGAAATCATGGAGGAAGGTCATTGTACACCGTATTCAGCTCATCCTGGAGGTGATAAACTCTATAAGGATTTGAAAAAGGTGTATTGGTAGCCTAGAATTAAAAGAGCAGTGGATGAATTCATGAGCAATTGTATTACTTGTCAAAAAGTGAAATTTGACCATAAAAGACCACAAGGAGATGTTCAACCACTTGAGATACCAAGATGGAGGTGGGATTGCATATCAATAGGTTTTTTCACTGCTTGCCAAAGTCGAGGCATCAAAATGATACTATATAGGTTGTGGTGGATAGGCTTACAAAGTCAGCGGTGTTTATATCAATGAAGAAGAGTTGGAGGATGGATCAACTTGCATAGGTTTACATAAAGCATCTTGTGAGGCTACATGGTGTTCCGAAGGATATCGTGTTAAATAGGGATTTTAGGTTTCTTTCGAAATTCTGGAAAAAAGTGTTGGACAACAGAGAGAACCATACAGACTTTAAAGGACATGTTGAGAGCTTACATAATGGATTTTCAAGGGAGTTTGGAGGATTGTTTGATTGGATTGAGTTCTTGTATAACAACAGCTACCATGCAACTATTCGCGTGGCATCATTTGAAGCTTTATATGGGAGGAAATGCAGAAGTCCCGTATGTTGGAGTGACATAAGTGAGACATTCTAGGACCTCAATTGATTGAAAAAACTACCAATAAGGTAAGAGTAATACTAGCAAAGATTCAAGTAGCACAGGGTAAACAGAAGTCTTATGCAAGCCAAAAACGTCAAGAAGTTGTGTTTGAAGTTGGTGATAAGGTCCTACTTAAAGTATCACTCATGAAAGGTGTAATGAGGTATGGAAAAAAGGGAAAATTAACCACAAAGTACATTGACCCCTATGAGAACTTGCAATGAGTTGGAAAGGTTGGCTACAAGCTAGCATTACCAATGGAGTTGAGCAACGTTCAGAATGTCTTCAATGTGTCTCAAATAATAAAATATGTGTCGGATGAGTCACATGTGTTATGACCTCAAACAATAGAGTCAGACCAAAGTTTAACCTATGAATATAAGCCAATCAAAATCCTTGATAGTACGGTCTGGGATACTCGTAGGAAAAAGTCAAAATAGTGAAGGGGTTGTGGTCTAACCAAGAAATGGAAGAAGCAACATGGTAAACTGAGGATATGATGAGAGAAAACTATCTAGAGTTATTTCAGGTTAATAGAGTCACGGGGACGTAACTCTTTTCTTAAGGGGGTTAGTGTGCGATATAATTTCGCGCATTCAACCCTTAATTTTGCTAGTTTGACGTCCTTTAGTAAAGTTTTATGGAAGTTTTATGTGTGTTTGAAATTTTTCAAGGAAAAGTGGATTTACATGTCTAAAGTCAACAACAACGTAGGGTAAAAATGAAAAGTTTTTAAAGTAAGCATAGTCTGTATTCGAGTTCCATACCGTAATTTACAGAAAGTCTCGGAACCAAACTTCTTTTCAGGGGGTAGATTGTAATAGCCCATTTTTTTCACGTATTTTAAGGAGTTGATTCGTATTCTATACATATGTTTTTAGTATTTTTATTGAGAAATTAAATTTAATAAAAATATTAAAGAAAGGAAATTTAATTAAATTTTGATTAAAGTAATTACTTTATATTAAAAAATCATATTTCATGTTATTTTTAAGTTACATTAAATAATATGAAAAGTTTCTAAAAATAGAATTTTCAGAGTTTTTTAAATTGTTTTTAAACAAAGGCACAAAATTAATTTCAAACATTAAGGAATTAGGATTTCAAAAAAAAAAATTCTAGATTTAATTTGCAATATAGGGAATTAGGATTAAAAAAACAGGGAGAGAGAAAAAAAAGATGAGTTCGAATTTTTAGAAAAACAAAATTGTTTCTTTTCTCCTACCCTTCGTCCGTCGCTTCCTTGCTGGAACTCCGCCGCGCACCACCACCTGGTATCGGCTGAACCAACGCCAGCCACCCTCTCCTCCCCTTCCGTATTTTCGATGACTTCTATAAAATAAAATTCTTCTTTAATTCTTTTTATTTCAATCTTGCAAAATTCATGTTTATAATTATGTTTGATCATATTATTATGATTCTAATCATGTTTTATAAAGTTATGATTATGTTTAAAGTATAAATTTATAAGTTGATCATGAAATTTTAAATTAGGGTTTATCAAATTTTGAAATTCATGGTTTTATTGTTTAATTATTTAAACTTCTATATTATGATCATGAAATGGCTAGCACCTAGCAATTACAGGAAGGGTCAGCGCCAATAGGCCCTAGCCAGTTACAGCTAGAGGAAGTGGCGTTAGATCCGTCTAAACCAGAACAGGTGATCCAACTAGGAGCTAGCCTTACCAAAATCCATAAGGCAGGAGTGCAAGCCTTTCTAACGGAGAATGCAGATTGTTTCGCTTGGTCCCAGGAGGACACGTTAGGCATAAACCCAGAAGTTATAACACACAAGCTAAACGTGGATGCAGCTATGAAGCCGGTTAAGCAGAAAAGAAGAAAACTCGCGCCTAAAAGGAACCAAGTGATCAATGAGGAAGTTCAAAAGCTCTTGGAAGCAGGGAAAATACGGCAAGTAAAGTATCCAGACTCCTAGCTAACGTGGTGGTGTTTTGCAAAAAGAATATTAAATGGAGATTTTTTATAGACTTCACAGATCTAAACAAGGCATGCCTAAAAGACCCTTTCCCCTTGACACATATAGACACTACGGTGGACGCAACAACTAGGCTTGAAATGCACCCAAAAGATCCAAACAAGACAACCGTCCTGACAAATAAGGGGATATGTTGCTACAAGGTTATGCCCTTTGGATTGCAAAACGCTGGAGCTACAAAGGCTGGTCAAAAATAATGTTCAAAGACCAGATAGGGGACACAATGGAGGCTTACATAGATGACATGCTGGTGAAGTCGAAGAAAGTAGATGATCACATAGAGCACCAACGACAAACCTTCGAGGTACTGCGATGATATGGTATTAAACTTAACCCTTCAAAATGCTCATTTGTAGTAGTTGCAGGTAAGTTCCTAGGGTACATAGTAACTAAGAGAGGAACAAAAGCATATCAAGATCTAGTTAGTTCTATAACAAATATACAATCACCTCGAAACCTGAAAAAGGTCCAGAAGCTGACTTGGTGGGTAGCTGCATTAAATCGTTTCATTGCTAGGTCAACTAACAAATGTCACCAATTTTACAATGTCCTAAGGAAATATGAGGGTTTTAAATGGACATATGACCATAAAAACGCTTTGAAAGAATTGAAGCAGTATATAATGTCACAACGCTTGCTGTCTAAGGCTCAAGAAGGGGAGTGCTTACAACTCTACTTAGCAGTAAGCAGTAAAGCTATAAGTGTGGTTCTTGCAAGGGAAGCTGACCGTCAACAGCTTCCCATTTACTACATAAGTAAGTCACTTCTAGATGCCAAAACTAGATAGTTTTCACTTGAAAAACTTGTCTTAGCACTAGTTACGGCATCTAGAAAACTTAGACATTATTTTGAGTCTCACCCTATGTTGGTCATGACTAACTATCCTATAAAGGTTGTGCTTAAAAGGTGAGAGTTATCTGGTAGAATGGCGAAAAGGGCGATAACATTGAGTAGCTAAGACATAAGATACCAGCCAAGAACCGCAATCAAATCGCAAGCTATAGCTGACTTTGTGGCTGACTTTAGTCTCGACCTTGAACAAGCTGCACAGCAAGAAATGAAGGAAGTGAATCAAATACAAAGCAACCAGGTATGGAAAATGTTCGTGGATGGCTCCTTCACCTTTAGGGGAGCTGTTTTAGGTAAAGTACTAAAGTCGCCACAAGGGGACAAGGTAGTACGGTCCATCGCTTGTTACTTCAAAGATACCAACAATGAAGCAAAGTATGAAGAATAGATCGTAGGTATGATGATGGCCAAAGACTTAGAGGCAACATGTGTAGAAATATACAGCGACAACATGCTCATAGTCAGTCAAGTTATAGGAGAGTTCGCACCTAAAAATTCAAAAATGACCAGCTACCTAAAGCTAGAAAAACAAGCATCAACCCACTTCACCCCTTTTAAAATCACACAGATACCAAGACATCAAAACACCCAAGCCGACGCCCTAGCTAACCTAGGATCAGCCCTCAGGAAGAGCAACCTGACATCCATACCCATCCCCTAGCTTATGCCGCCATAACTAAACCAACAAATAAATTTGTACTAGATACCGCTAACGTAGGGACACCTGCCATCGACACCTCAACCAACAACCAATCATGGACCAAACCTCTTTATGAGTACCTACAGCAAACACCTTATCGGACGACAAGCTGGAAGCCGGAAAGATTAGGATCAGGGCATCCAGGTACCAGCTCATTCAAGGAGTGCTATTTAAAATGTCACCTAGAGGCATACTCCAGAGATGCATAGAAAAGGGAGAATGGCACAAGCAGCTAAAGGAGTTCCATGAGGGACAATGCACGTCTCACATAGTTGGGAGATTATAAGCAAACAAAATCCTCAACTATGGTTATTACTGGCTAAATGCGACAGGTGGCAGAGCCACGCTAGATGTAAATAGGTACGTAGCTAGATGCGACAGCTGCCATTGCCACGTTGGCGTGTCCCATAAACCCTTTGAAGTTTTACACCGAACATTGACACCATGGCCTTTCATGAAGTGGGGGATGGATATAGTGGGAAAGTTGCCGCCAGCTCCTAGGCAAAAAGTATTCATGCTGGCATTAACCGATTATTTTTCTAAGTGGATTGAAGTAGATTCCTATCAATTGGTCAGATACAAAGAAGTAGTCTCTTTCATCTAGACTATCGTAATATGTATGTTTGGCGTCCCCTCTGAGATTGTGTGTGATAATGGGTCACAATTCATAAGCGACAAGAAATGAGACTTCTGCAACGAATGAAACGTCACTTTAACTACATCCACCCCTAGGTACCCACGAGCTAATGGGCAAGTTGAATCAAGCAACAAGTCAATAATCAACGGGATTAAGACGAGGTTAGAAGCCAAGAAGGGAAGGTTAGAAGAACTACCTAGGATCCTATGGGCCAACAGGACTACACCAAGAGCAGCTACAGGACAAATGCCTTTTTCTCTAGTGTACAGATGTGAAGTTGTACTGCCTGCAAAGATAATAAAACCAACAGCTAGGTATGGGTTGATAACACAGGAGGCAAACGAGGCAGAACTAGCTAACGACTTAAACACTGTAGAAGAGTTAAGAGACAGTAGCTGAATAGTTCAACAAAAATGTTAAAGCCAAAGTATTCCAGCTAGGAGACTTGGTATTAAGGAAAGTCTTTGCCAACACGAAAAAAGAAAAAGCCAGAAAGCTAGTTTCCCAGTCGGAAGGCCCATACCAGATTACCAGGGTAACATGCAATGGCGGCTAGAGGTAAGCTACAACGGAAGGGAAGGAGGTACCTAGGAGCTGGAATAAGTCCAACCTAAAGATCTACAATTTCTAGTCCAGGTTAAAAGCGCAACCTAGCCACTAAGTAAGTTGTATCCACAGAAGTCTTCCTTAATTTATTATTCCCAAATGACAAAGCTAATTACATAGGCATCGGAGGGTTGTTGGTGGAAACTCTAACAGCCGCTCCTAATAATTGTTGTTTTGCAAACACAATATGGGCAGGCCCCAGATAGGACACCTAGGAGTACAGATACTTCATACAGAGTAGGAAATAAGGCCTAGACACCATTCAAAGCTATAACGGTATCAAAGGGCAAGTGGATGTTAGCTGGAAGCTGCCCAGCAATCAGACTACAATAATAAAGCAGTCCATAGCTAATCTACAAAATTAACTAACCACGTTCCCAACAAAAGGTATGCATGCAATTTCACTCAAAGCTTGCTAGGACGCATAGACATACATATATCGTTGTAATACAAACACATTAAGCAATATAAGTAGAAACTAAAAGTGCTTTTAAACCATAAAAATTAAGAGTTAGCAAAAGCAGTATAAATTAAATTGGCCTCTTCGCCTTTGTCCAACTAACGAATAATAGAAATATTGTTCAAATCATAAAAGGGGAATAGTCCTAAGCGTCCTCTCCATCTACAGCTTCCTCCTGCTATCCCTCAGCTAGGTTCCCAAAAGGAGGGACGTCAGTTTCTGGAAGGGAAGTGGAGGAGCTCTTGCTAAGGCCTTGAATACTGGAAAGCTGAATGTGATGGCTCGAAGTGAACCGCATGCTTGTTAGGATATCACTTCTCGTACATTCTCTATGCACTCTCTTCATGTTAAAGTTTTGTTTGGTTCTCATGCAACATATTCTTTTGTATTGACTAAGATTGAGGAAGTGGAGTTTAAGGCTAACCTAATTGGGTTTGATTTGGGTGACATAGAAATGATTCTAGGGAAGGATTGGTTGAGTGGGCATAAGGCTGAGATTTTGTGTGAGCCGCAAAAGATCACGTTAGTTAATAAGGGTAAGAAAGTGAGCTATTGGAGGGTAGGAAGGCCAAAACACAAGTTCATAGTGTTAGTAATGAGGTTTGCTAAGAATGTGAAGAGAGGATTTTGTTTTACCTTTGTAGTATGAGAAATGTAGATTATTCTAGGTCTTCTAAGCCTTACGATATTAAGGTACTTAGATATTTCTTGGACATGTTTCTGGAAGAGATTCCGGGAGTGCCACTGAAGTGAGAGATCTACTTCACGACAAACTTAGTTCTAGGGACAACACCTATTTCCAAAGCACCATATAGTATTGCACCTGTGGAAATGTGTGAGTTGAAAGAGCAGTTATAGGAGTTGTTGGAGAAAGGTTGCATTAGGCCTAGTGCTTCACCTTGGGGAGCACCTGTGTTGTTTGTGAAGAAGAAAGATGGGAGTTTGAGGCTGCGTATTGACTATCGGGAGTTGAATAAGGTGACGATCAAGAACAAGTATCCTTTACCGACGATTGAAGATTTGTTTGATTAGTTGAAAGGAGCCACTGTATTTTCAAAGATTGATTTGAGGTCATGATATCACCAATTGACAGTTGCTAATGAGGACATAACTAAAACGACTTTTCGTACCAGATATGGGCATTATGAGTTCACTATTATGCCTTTTGGGTTGACAAATGCGTTAGCAATTTTCATGGACTTAATGTATGGGATCTTTCAACGGTTCTTGGACATGTTTGTGGTAGTGTTTATTGATGACATTTTGGTGTATTCCAAGAATAAAGAGGAGCATGTGGAACATTTGAGAACGATTGTGTTGACACTAAGGGAGAATAAGTGGTATGCCAATTTCTGAAAATGTGAATTTTGTTTGGAGAAACTTGCATTTTTGGGACACTTTGTGTTAAAAGAGGGACTTGACGTAGATTAAGCCAAGAATGAAGCGGTAAAAGGGTGGCCTACACCTATGAATGTGACGGATGTAGGGAGCTTCTTGGGTTTAGCATGGTATTATAGGAGGTTTGTAAAGGACTTTTAGAGGATCACTAAGCCGATGACGTCATTAACGAAGAAGGACTGTAAGTTTGTTTGGAATGATAAGTGTGAGAAGGCATTTCTTACCTTAAAGGAGCGATTGACTACGGCTCCGGTGCTAGCATTGCTAGATGGGAGTGGTTCTTATGATGTGTATAGTGATGTATCTAAACATTGTTTGGGATATGTTTTAATGTGAAATATAAAGGAGATTGCATAAGTTTCTAGATAGTTGAAGCTATACGAAGTAAAATATCCCATCCACGATCTCAAGCTAGCAGAGATTGTGTTGTCTTTAAAGATATGGAGACATTACCTATTTGGAGTGAAGTGTAGAATCTACTCGGACCACAAGAGCTTAAAGCACTTTTTCAATGAAAAGGATTTGAACATGAGACACAGGAGACAACTTGAATTGATAAAGGATTATGATTTAGATATCCAATACCATGAAGGGAAGGCCAATGTGGTAGCGGATGCTCGAAGTCGTAAAACGGAACATGAAGTGAATTCTCTAGTGGTTGCTAACGAGCTGTGTAGATACATGGAGAGAATGAATCTGGAGATACTGAAAGAGGGAGAGTTGGAAGGAGTGCTTTGTAATCTTAGTATCCAACCAACAGCGTTTGAGGAGATGAAGAAGAACCAGGATAGAGATGTGAAATAGGATAGAATAAATAAGATATTTAAGGCACGAAAAACTATGGACTTCAAAATCCAATAGGATGGAAGCTTGTGGTATAAAGTAAGGTGGTGTGTACCACATGAATGTAATGATTTGAAGCGGAAAATTATGGAGGAAGGTCATAAAACACCATACTCAATTCACTATGGGGGTGATAAACTATATAAGGATTTGATAAAGGTGTATTGGTGGCATAGAATGAAAAGACAAGTGGTTGAATTCGTGAGCAAGGGTCTTACTTGTCAAATGGTAAAATTTCAAAATAAAAGACCACAAGGAGAAGTTCTAACAATTGAGATACCAGGATGGAAGTGGGAATGCATAACAATGGATTTTGTAACCTGCTTGCGAAAGTCGATAAATTATAATGATACCATATGGGTTGTGGTGGATAGGCTTACTAAATCAGCAGTGTTTATACTGATGAAGGAGACTTGGAGGATGGAGCAACTCGCAAAACCTTACACAAAGCATGTTGTGAGGCTACATGGAGTTCCAAATGATAACGTGTCAGATAGGGATTCTAGGTTTCTTTTAAAATTCAGAAAAAAGTGTCCTGGAGAACTTTAGTACAACATTAAAAATGAGTACCGCATTACATCTAGAAATCCATGGACAAATAGAGAGAACCATACGGACTTGGAGGATATGCTGAGAGCTTTTATAATGGATTTTCAAGGAAATTGTTTGATTTGATATAGTTCTCGTACAAGAATAGCTACCATGAAAGTATGGGGATGGCCCCTTTTGAAGCCCTGTATAGAAGGAAGTGCAAAAGTCCCTTATGTTTAAGTGACATAAGTGAGACAGTGATTCCAGGACCTCAGTTGGTTCAGGAATCTACCAATACGGTAAGAGTAATACAAGCAAAAATTCAAGCAGCACACTAGAGACTAAATCGTATGCAGACAAAAAGTGTCACGAAGTTGTGTTTCAGTATAAAAAATTAAAGGTATAAAGAAGTTCGTAAAGAAGGGGAATTTAAGTCAGAAATACATTGGACCCTATGATATCCTACAAAGGATTGGAAAGGTCATCTACATGCTAGCATTACCAATGGAGTTGAGCAAAGTTCATAATTTTTTTGATGTATCTCAACCTAAAAATTATATGCCGGTTTAGTCACATGTTTTACAACAAAAAACAGTAGAGTTAGACCAAAGTTTAACCTATGAAGAGAAGCCAATCAAAATACTTGATAGTAAAGTTTCGGATACTCGTATGAAAAGTGTCAAAATAGTTAAGGCGTTGTGGTCTAACAGATAATCCAAAGAAGCAACATGGGAAGCTGAGGATATGATGAGAGAAAAGTATCCAGAGTTATTTCAGGTTATTAGAGTTACCGAGACGTAACTTGGTCCTTAAGGGAGTAGAGTGCGATGTAGTTTCTCGTGTTTTTTTACGGGGACATGATACATGATAATCATCAGCAGTTAGGTGGGACCAAAAATAGGTGTCGACAGTTAGCCCCCTCTTTTACTAAGTTTGTAGGGACGACAAGCCTCATAAAACCACAGTCAAATTACTTGCTACCTGCAAAACAAAGGTTAGTTTTACCTGCAGAAAGATGATAAATCCTTAGAAAGTGCTAACTTTCTTGAGGATGATGAAAGGTCCTCTTCTGATGCTGTGTGATAGTATAGGTGGTTCCGGAAAAGGTGTTTGTACCATCCGGCTAGATAGAATGTTATGGAAAACGCGTCTGTACCATCTACCTGTATGTGAGGTTTCGGGAAAGGCATCTGTATCACCCGGAGATAGATTGTTTCAAACTAAGGTTTATTGTTTGATGATCCAAAAAATTCTACTTTGGACTCAGCTTGGCCGTAGGGAAACATGATGATGTCTAGAGAGTTTATATATTTTCTTTAGACTTTCTTGACCTAGTTTGGTTTTCAGGTGCACTTTGGTAATTTTAACCCCACTCGTCTTTCAGGGGCATTTTATGAATTTGACTGAATTCATCTTATGGGGGTATTTTAGGAATTTTGACTCATTTTGTCTTTTGGGGGCGTTTGGTAATTTGGACGTGGAATGTCGGAGTATGAGAATAAAATCTCGCATGAAGTACAAAAAAAACAAAATCCCCAAAGTGC
>PYUH01000177.1:549647-565809 GCA_016808085.1 Suaeda aralocaspica | reverse complement strand
CCCCCCCCCCCCCCCCCCCCCCCAACGCCTAGGCGCTCGCTATAGGGCCCTCTGCCTTTTGGTTGGTCCATGTAAGCTAGTTTCCATCGTGTTGTTGTTTGTATTTATGTTTGTTCGTGAATTGTCTTACACAAAAACACCTTCCTGCTTTCTTCTTCTTCTTGCTCGAAAAAACCCAACCAAAACGCCCCCAACCTCCATTGTTATTCTTGAAGCTGTGAGCTCGGATTTTTGGCGTGCATTTTGCTAACCAACAATGTAAGTGCTCTAAACTAATTAGCTCGTGTTGTTGTTTTCTTGCTTAAATTTTGCAAAGTACCTCACTTACTTCATGAAGTAGTAGTGACCCAAAAATTGGGATTTCTTGATTTTACTCATGAATGTCGCAATTGATTCATGCTCTTGCGTCTATGAGCGCAATGGAACACATAGGAAGTAGTTTGAGCGAAAACACGTGAGACTTGAGTGCAGTGAAAACTTAACTTGTTAGTTTAGGGTATGTAGTAGTTAAATGGAAAGTTTGATTTTGAGTGAGTGAGTGAGCGAAAATTGTCTCACTGTGTTGAATTGTTTGATAAAAATGTGTATGTGACTTGAACAATGGCATGAAATGAGTTCTTGTGGAATTTAGCTCATATAGTTCATATGAACTTCAAATGAACTAAAGTAGTGAATTTTGTGTAACTTGCCTCTCTTGATGAATGAAATTGATTTCCACATATTAATGGTGATGGAAAATTGAGAATAGGTCAAAGTAGAAACAATTCGTGGACTTTTGAAGCTAATTTCCGGAAAATAACTACTAACTTACATAGGTCATATAATTTAGGCGATTGCCTTTTGGTCATGATAAACTTAACTGAATTTGATCTTCATGAGTTAGATGATGGTTTTACTTGTCATGTTTGAAATTTTCTTGAAATGAATCGAACATAGAAGCTCACGCCAAGAATTTAGTTCAAAATTAGTTTCTTTAAGCGTGTAGATACTTTCATGTAATGTTGTTATTAAAAGCAAATGTAGATATGCATGTTTGCTCATATTAGTCCCCTTTTTTCCGAACGCTGAAAATATAATCTTGTTGACAAATGAGGCTGAAAATGTTGGTTTGTTGGATGCTACAAAGACTTTGAGTCTTCCATAGTTTATTGCATGTGCTAGACGACTATAACTCATAGTTTAGTTAAGGGAAATGTCTATATATAGCTGTGGTGCTACCGAAATTTTTGCACAAAATTCTTATATTTTGCATGTCTAGTTTAGATGGTGACATTTTGGAGGTGGAGGACGTGCGACTGGTGCCTGCCGAGAGGTCTAGACTATGGGCTCCTGGGGAGTGGCAACCTAACATGTTGGCCTTTTATTAGGCTTGGCATATTTCTCACCTTCCCCTCTGAGGCAAAGTGTGTGACTTACTCTTTTACTTTCTCTTTTTGCTTTTTTGCTTTTTTCGTGTTTATTCTTCAATATTTCCTTTTCCTTAAGCTCTTGCAGCACAACCACCATCCAAGGGGGTTTCGCTCATGTATTCCATTCTTGGAGGGGCTTGCTTCACTAGAAGGGTTGCGCGATCCCGAACTTCTCTACATGCTCTCGAGATGTGGATTTGATGACTTCTTTCAGGGTCTTCAGGCCCTCGAGAGCGTGAGAAGCTCTCGAATATTCGTTCTTTTTCTCTTGGATTTTTTGTGGGACAAAGCTTCTGCTAATCCATTGCCTTCATGTGAATCCGTCATGACTTATAGAAATCGGGTGTTTCTTTTGTGTCTCTTTCATTTTGCAGCGAAAGATATGGCCTTTATTAGTAATTTTGGTCTTAAAATGAGTACTAAGTGGTTGAACCTTTTATCCTTCGGTCTTAGATGCATCCTATGAGGGATCTCGGCCTTTATTGGTACTAAATTAGAGGGGTCACGGGAGGATGTGGTTCGTGCCATATTCTACCCTTGGCGGCAGCTTGTCCATTATGACATAAACTGTCGGTTTTCCCGAGTTAAATTCCTTTCATTGTCATTCTTTAGCCTATTCGAGATTGCTCTTTCTTTTAGTAGTTGACTTCGTATTCGTCGCTTCCAAGAGGACCCGTTGATACCTCAAGGTTGTCGGGTATGTACTTGTCACTCGGTTTTACTCCCAAATGTTCCGTCGATGAGCCAGGGCATTGCGACTTAGGAATCTTCCTTCTCGTTTGGTGTATGCATGCCCAACTGTATACATTTATGACTATGTAAATATTTAATCATAGTTTTGTACACATTTGTCTCGGTTTGATTATAAAACTCATTTGACTACTCAACTTTAACTTTTTTTTTACATTTAACTTTTGAAATTGACTTTGATATTGACTTTGACTCGACTCAAGGAATGGTACCGACTTTACTCTTGAGAAAATAAAAAAATAAAAGAAATAGCAATTAAAAGGACTCGGACATGAAACAAATGAATTGGGCAGGGAAAGCAAGCAAGATATGCACAAATATTGAGGGAAAGCATGACAATTAAAAAAGGAAATAGAAACATGGGGGCCTGCACCATGGTGACCAGCGAGCGCTAGAGCGCTAAGCCTGCGCATTGGCGCTCGTCGTTTCCTTATTTATGGCAGCTTCAAGGCTATATATACCCCTCTTCCCTTAGGTTTGTTCAACTTTACTCGAACCAAAAGTGATGATCTTCTGTAGTTTTTATTCGAAAAATTTAACATCTCAGTGTATTCTTGAAATCATGTCTAGGAGTTTTGAAGTTGATTGCTTGTTCCGAATGGCTTTCGTCGCTCAACCCGGAGGAGAAAGGTTTGCTGAAGGACTATAAGCTTTCCACTCTAGTCACCTTGTGGCATGCTCAACTCGATATTAGTCTTATATATGCTGCGTTGGAAATTAGAACACAAACACCTATAGCTTCATATTTCATGAGAGGGAGGTGACCACTTTGCCCGAGGCATTAAGCGGCATAGCGGGACTGTCCTGTGATGGTTTGCCCTATCTTCCCAATACCAATGATTATTTTTTTCCTATTTTTGATCGTTATCTAAATCTCGTTGCATATGTGATTGAAAAGGTAGTCCATGGTAGGAAAGTACACTTGGCTTCCTTGATTGTTATTTTATTGACTGCCAAAATAGCTAGGAAGAGATGTAAGAGGCGAGCTTTGTTGATTTGCATATTCGCAAGATTTCTCTTTCTGAATGGTGAACCCTCGATGTGTTATGCTGGTTTTATTACCATGGTTGAGCAATTCGAAGATGGAAGGACCCCTATGCCACTATGCATAGGGGAGTTATTTTTTACTCTTGTTGGCCTGAAGAGGGATTCTGAAGCCCCCATCACCGGTTGTCCCCTGCTTCTACAGGTAAACAATTGAATATTATGTTATAAATGTTGTGAATTATTTGTTCTTGAATTGCTAGCGCCGCCATGACTGGTTGTCCCCTGCTTCTCACGGTAAACAACTGAATATTATGCTATAAATGTTGTGCATTATTTGTTCTTGAATTCTTAGCCAAAAATAGGTCATTTAATGCTAGGTCACATGAAATATGTAAGGATTATCGTTTTGATAACTAAATTATTCCAAATGTACGATAGGCCAGGATAAATTCGAAATATTTTTCATTCCAGACATTTCATATGTAAGTGTGGCTTATGGATCGTCTGAATTTTAAGGAGCCTCCGTTGAACATCCCCACCTATGCTCATAACAACTTGTATGGGCGACGCAGGCGATATCATCACTCAACCATGCATAAATGGTTGTTGACCCTTGCTGATAATAAAATGAATGTTCGCTGGACTATTTCGTGGTGGAAGATCAAAACTATGGTTTATACAGATGAAACTCCTTATATCCGTGTGGTTGGCTTGACTGCTTTGACCTTCTACTGCCCTACTAGAGTGATGAGGCAATTTGGCATCCAACGGATAATCCCGGATCGTGATATGTGAGGCCTGAAGAAAAGCCTATGCTACTTGGTATTGCCAAGAATTAGGAAAATTATTGGGTGAAGAGGACAAAGATTTCAAGGACTCCACTGCCAGAGTTCTATGAGAAGGTATCGAAGCATTACTTAATTTGGATGAATACATATTCCATTTCTTTTCGTGCTGAGGCCCGTAAACCCAAAACGAGAGATCATGGTTTCCCTAAGGACAGAGTCCAAGAGAAACCCAATGTTATTTATATTAAGGGTAGACTAGGTCCTAAAAAGGTACATGTATGGAAAAGGCTCGACAAGCTTCCTCCTTTGAAGATTGATGCAGCTTCTAAAAGGAAGAGTCGTAAAGAAGAACATGAGGTGGGAGGTAAAGGAAAAGGAAAAGTAGCTGAGGCCCCGAAAATAAATAGTGGGTGCCTAAGAATTTATTGAAGGCTGGAGAATCGTCTAAGACTACCAAGGGGAAGGAACCTAGACCTAAGTAGGAAGATTGCTTTATTGTTTCACAGACATAGCTATTATTATTTTTATGTGTAAGGCCTACATGCAATGTTTTATTTTAGTTGTGTTTGAATAATAAAATATTTAATTCATTTAATTCCATAGAAAATGTACAACCCTTTTTTATTTTATTTATTTATTATTATTTAGAATATAAACATATAGTTCATGCTTACTTCAGCAGACCCCTAGAGTGCAATAGAGGAATGAGGGGTTTTATTTTTAATTGGGCCGAACCCCAGGTCGTGGCTGCACACGTATCCTTCCTGAATTAGGCCAAACGTAGTTCTAGTAGCTTCATGAGCACGACTTAGACATTGTAATTCTTCATTCGATCCAAGTTGTTGAGATTGTAGAAGTTGTCACCATTCATACTCATTAGTTCAACTGCACCTCCGAGGAGTATTTTCTTAACAATATAGGGCCCAACCCAGTTAAGGAGGAATTTCCCTCGAGGATCCATGACCGGTTTTTGCAGTTCTTTGAGAACTAAATAACCTTTCTAGATTTTCCTTTCTTTGACATGTTTGTTAGAATGTTTTTCAATCATCTTTTGGTAGACTTGGACAAGACTTAAGGCTTCCAAGCGTTTCTCATCCAGAAGGACCAGAGCATCATACCGAGCCCATACCCATTCAGTTTCAGAAAGTTCACTTTCCAACACTATCCTTAATGAGGGGATTTCGAGTTCGATGGGCTGTACAGCTTCCATCCCGTAGACTAAGGAGAAAGGTGTTGCTCCTGTAGGAATCCTAATTGATGTTTTGTACCCACATAAGATGAAGGGCAACTTGAACGGCTAATCTCTGTAGTTTTTAGTCATCTTAGAGAGAATTACCTTGACATTTTTATTTGGTGCTTCAACTGCTCCATTTGTTTGAGGTCGGTACGGAGAAGACTTGTGTTACTGGATTTTATATTTTGCGAGAAGTTCCTCGCATTCACCTTGATAATGAGTTCTTTTATCAATGATGATTACATGCGGGACCCTATATCGGCATATTATGTTAGTTACAATGAATTATGCCACATGTTTGGCTTGCAGCACACGATATGAAGAGGCTTTCACCCATTTTGCAAAGTGGTCGATTGCTACAAATATGTACTCGTGACCTCCATTAACCGGAGGTGTAACCTTTTAAACTATGTTAATCTCCCTTGTTGAGAATGGCCACGGAGATGATTGAGAATGCAGCAGCGATGGAGTAATATGTTGAGCATTTGCGTACTTCTAACAGTTGTCGCAATGTCTCACGTATTCATTACAGTCATCTTGCATTGTGGTCTACTAATACCCTTGTTTGATGATTTTAGAAGCCAACATTCGAGTGTTCATGTGACTTCCACATATGCCTGAATGTACACATCGGAGATTTAAGCCATTGTAAAGTCTTTTATATAGATCTCCTCCCCGAATTATGCACTGTGAAGCTAGGAGTCTTACGGCGCGTGAAAGTGCAAGTGACACGCAACAGGGGGTGAATTTAGTGTTGTAAGTTTTTCGATTAATTATAAGAACAGTTTAGAACCAGTTCTCAAGCAGCGAAAACAATAATGCAATAAAATAAACTCCACCAAGATTTAACGAGGTTCGATTTCTAATAAGTCTACGTCCTCCACTCACTCACTCTTTTATTAATCAACTCAGAATACCAAAAGAATTACACTCAATTAATTATGCACCTATGCAAAATATAATTCCCCAACGTCCACCTATGGATGTTTGACTCAACTTGGAACTATGAAGGTTCTAAGTAAGATGAACCCAAATAAACTTCCCCAACAGCTGAACTCACAAAATGCTCAATACAACACTTTTTCTTTCAATAACAATTAGCCTAAACGCTTACAAAAGAGAGAACACTAACACCTTAATGTGGTGATGAAGTTTGTGCTAGGTTAAGAATTACAAAGAACTTTTGCAATTCGTGTTATTCAATTTTTTTTATGCAAAAGCATCTTGGTTTTATGCTAGCAGATATCCTTAAATAAGCTTTTGGCTAGTATGTAATGTAATATTGTAAGAGAATATTTTCCTTAAAATTATGGTAATATTTCCGGGGAAATATTCTCAGAGATTTTAATTAAAATCAAATAAAATCTGTACCATATTATATAGCATACCTGCCAAACTTAAGAATATCTACCTTGCATAACAATCCAAGCATTCGTATAATTTTTGAAAACAATTTCGCGCGGAAATAAACTTTCCTAAAATACGGATGTATGAAATAAACTCCAGAGGACTGGTTAAACACTGTTCCCAGATTGTTCCAGTCAGCCAAATGTTCTTATAGTTATGTATCACAAGTAACGTAAGTTCCTTGTCATCCACAATTAGTTCCTTTCATTTATGAGATTAATCTTCATGCAAACTTCAAGACTTGGCTTCATGACCTTCATCTTGTCATCCATTGAACTTGTTTCTCTAGTACCTGCACATGCAACCAAACCTGCATATAATATAATAATTCAATGTAGTTTATCATCATCCAAAACATAAGCAAGGAACTTAACAAATTCCCCATTTTTGTTAGGGGCAAATTTTTATGGCTAATTTTCTATCTGTGATACAGCTTGATTGCCACCTACGCAGGTATACAGCTAGCAACTACAGATTGGATTTGATCATGTAACAAGTCCGCGAATCAAGGAATCATGGAGGAGGATAATTCAAGATGCTTCGGGAAGGCGAAGATTGTGGGAAGTTAGAGTCCAAGCATCAAATAGTACGTGTCTAAAAAATAGGAACAACATTCAAACCAGCCTGAACTTGGTCCATAATTCAAGCTGGATACATAGCAAGAAAAACAACCAACCGGAAAAAGGAGGAACGACTATGAAGAGGAAATCATCTATAAATAGAGAAAAAAAATAAAGTAGAGCACACAATGTTGACAAGCTAATATTTTTACTATCATTTACATTTTTATATCATTGTACGCACAATCGAAGTTTATTTACATTTCTGAGCTGAACACTTAGCAATAATCCAAGCTAGCAAGCTAGCAACATCCATTGTAATTGTAACTTTTCCTTAACTAGTGGACTGGTGACTCAAAGCCACCCGCGGTTTTTTACCCTTATTTAGGGGGTTTTTCTGCGAAACCACATCTAGTGTCTTCCCCACTCCCTTCCTTGCATTACATTATTCTTGCATTACCTTGAGCACAAGATAGAATTATTTATCTATAGCTGGAACCAGCTAGGGTTTCCTAGCTAAAGCGAATTTTAGCATAAACAATTTGGCGCCCACCGTGGGGCTACAGGTAGATAATCTACCTCGTAAGTCACATCCCATCACCTTGAAATAAAGAAAATACACCAACATATATATGGCATCTCAAACATCCCAGAAAGCTATGGAAGAGTTGAGGCAAGCGTTGGAGAGAACCCAAGCCGAGCTGGAAAAAGTCAAGGAAGATAGCTAAAAGGCAGCAGTAGAATCTCAGTCAAACATGGACAACCATAAAAAGGAGCTAGAATCCGTGAAAAGGAATAAGTCCAAGAAAAGGTATACAGGTGAAATTTCCAGCATGGTGACTATAGATCAAAGCAATAGCGAGTACAGCTCGTCCGATGAGGAGGAAGAAGTGGAACTCGGAGAAGACCAACATAACCAGCCTAAGAAGAAACCTGTTAAGGAGATGACGCTTCTAAGGCAGCAGAACTGGAAGCTGTACTAGCTACTGTCAAAACTACCAAGGGCTCCAATTCCCGTAGCCACGAAGGCAAAGCGCAGGTACGCTTTATCACCCTTCGTCGAGGAAGTGGCCATGGTAAAAGTACCTAAGAAGCTGTACATCCTAGCATTCACCAACCTGTATGATGAGACGAGAGATCCTGTAGACCGCAACTCTCAGTGCAAGCAAAAGATGATGCCACTACCGGTTCCCGACCCCGAAACCATGGAAACTACCTTGTGCTAATCGTTTGGAGCAACCGTCACTGGCCCTGTGCTATAACGGTTGATGAATCTGAAGCCGGGGACCATTGATGACTTTTCTAGGTTAGCCAACAGGTTTTACCAACAATTTGATAGCAGCCGAGCCATGATGAAGCAATCCATTGATCTATATAGAATACTGCACAAACCCTATGAAGCTGTTAGGTCTTATCAGGATAGGTTCAAGAAGGAAATGATAGCTATACCAGACTTAGATTTGTCTACGGCCAACGAAGCCATCAGGTGAGGACTACCATACAGGCCCATGTGGTAAGAGGTGCTAAATAGGATCCTTCGTCCACCTTTAACGATGTTCATACCAGAGCCCTCGCAGAGGTCAGAGTTGAAGAGGACGAGGCTTCGGGAAGACAAAACTATGATGACCGCAGGATAGCTAGCCAACAACGCATCAATTAGTGGCATCAGCCATACCCCAAACATGAATCCATTAATAAATTATATCCTTTTATTCTTCGTAGGTACCAGGTTACGGCTACGGAGCTAGCAGTTGTCCTAGCATTGAGTCATACTCTTCAACGTAGACATCAGAAGAGTACTGAACGTGCTACACAAGCTAGGAGAAGTTGTGCGTTGGCCAAGAAGAACATACAAGCCGGATAGCTTAAAAGACAAGACAAAATGGTGTAGCTATCACAACGATCATGGACATCACACGTTAGAATGGTACCAATTTAGAAAGCATGTAGCCTACCTAGTTAAGAAGGGATGCCTGAACAACCTGCTAGACAAGAAGGACGGATCACAAGAAGAGACTAAGAAACCAAGACCCCCCCCCCCCACCAACTACATCGAAGGTAACTAACATGATATCTGGTGGATCTAAGATTTGCGGACTGAACTACTCTGCTGCAAAGCATTTTGCTAGAGATAGAACAGGTACCCCAAGTAAGCCAGATAACTTGAAGTCAGAAGAAGACAAGAAGCTTAAGAACATGACCATCTACTTTGATGGATGCAAGGTGGAAGAGGAGGACCACCACAACGGCTTAGTAATATCCTGCAGATCAGCAATTGCCTCATCAAAAGGGTAATTCGCAGCTCAGCTAACGTAATTTTCAAGGATGCACAAAGAGAAATGGGACTGAAAGATGCAGACATCACAAAGACACCAAAAGTATTGGTGGGATTTAGTGGAGAAACAAAGCATATAAAACGAGAAATCAACCTAACACCTTGGGCAAAAGGTGTAAATTAAACGTGAAAAGCAGTTTCAACATAGTAGATTGTCCTTCTACGTACAACGTCATCTTGGGGACCCCATGGATCCTTTAAATGAGAGCTGTCCCGTCCACCTTCCTCCAAGCGTTAAAGTTTCCTTCACCTTGGGGAGTCCTTAAAATTGAAGGAGACAAGAAGATAGCAAGAGATTGCTACAAAAGGACATTGAAGCCAAAGCAGGCAAGCATCTAGCAATTAAAGGAAGGGTTAGCTATAAAAGGCCCTAGCAAGTTGCAGCTAGACAAAGTGGCGTTAGATCTGTCTAAGCCAGAACAGGTGATCCAGCTACGAGCTAGCCTGACAAAAGACCAGAAGGCGGGAATCCTAGCCTTGCTAAGGGAGAATGAATATTGTTTCGCTTGGTCCCACGAGGACATGGTAGGCATAAACCAAGAAGTTATAACACACAAGCTAAACGTGGATCCAGCTATGAAGCCGGTGAAGCAGAAAAAGAAATTTGCATCTGAAAGGAAGCAAGTGATCAACGAGAAAGTCCAAAGGCTATTGGAAGTAGGGGAACTCAGGGAAGTAAAACAACTAGACTGGTTAGCTAACGTGGTGGTGGTCACCAAAAAGAATAGTAAATGGAGAGTTTGTATAGTCTTCACATATCTAAACAAGGCATGCCCGAAAGACCCTTTCCCCTTGACACATATAGACACTATGGTGGACGCAACAGCTGGGCATGAAATGATCACCTTCTGAAATGCCTATTCTGGATATAACCAGATACTTATGCACCCAGAAGATCAAGAGAACACAACCTTCATGACAGATAAGGGGATATATTGCAACAAGGTTATGCTCTTTGGGTTGAAAAATGCTGAAGCTACCTACCAGAGGCTGGTAAATAAAATGTTCAAAGACTAACTAGGAGACACAATGGAGGTTTACATAGATGACATGCTGGTGAAGTCGAAGAAAGTAGATGATCACATAGAGCACCTACAGCAGGCCTTCGAGGTACTGCGGAGTTATGGTATGAAACTTAACCCTTCAAAATGCCCATTTGCAGTAGCTGCAGGTATGTTCTTGGGGTACATAGTAACCCTGTGAGGCATAGAAGCATGTCCAGTTCAGGTTAGAGCTATAATAAATATACAGTCACCTAGAAACCTCAAAGAGGTCCAGAAACTGACTGCCAGGGTAGCTTAGTTAAATCACTTCATTTGTAGGTCATCAGACAAATGTCACCTATTTTACAATGTCCTAAGGAAAATGAGGGTTTTAAATGGACAAATGACAATGAAAACGCTTTGAAAAAATTGAAACAATGTTTAATGTCGCCACCCTTGCTGTGTAAGGCTCCAGCTGGGGACTGCTTACAAATCTACTTAGTTGTAAGAGTAAAGCTGTAAGCGCGGTTCTAACAAGCGAAGCTGACAATCAACAGCTTCCCACTTACTGCATAAGTTAGTCACTTCTAGATGCCAAAACTAGATACTCTTCACTTGAAAAACTTATCTTAGCACTAGTTACGGCATGTAGAAAACTTAGGCATTATTTTGAGTCTCACCCCATATTGGTCATGACTAACTATCCTATAATGGTTGTGTTGAAAAGGCCAGAGTTATCTGGAAGAATGGAAAAATGGGCGATAACATTCAGAAGTTATGACATAAGATACCACCAATGAACCGCAATCATATCGCAAGCGCTAGATGACTTTGTGGCTGATTAGTCCCGACCTCGAACAAGCTGCACAGCTATAAATGAAGGAAGTGAATCAAATACAAAGCAACCACGTATGGAAAATGTTCGTGGATGGCTCCTCCAACTTTACAGGTGCTTGTTTTGGTATAGTACTAAAGTCGCCATAAGGGGACAAGGTAGTACGATCCATCGCTTGCGACTTCGAAGCTACCAACAACGAAGCAGAGTATGATGCATTGATCGCAGGTATAATGATGGCCAAAGACTTAGGGGCAACAGGTTTGGACAGGTACAGCGACAACATGCTCATAGTCAGCGAAGTCACAGGAGATCGAGTTTGCAGCTAAAGATTCCAAAATGATCAGCTACCTAGAGCTAGCCAAACAAGCATCATCCCACTTCACCCCCTTTAAAATCACACATATACCAAGAGATCAGTACACCTAGGCTGACACCCTAGCTAACCTAGGATCAGCCCTCAGGAACAGCAACCTGATATCCATACCCATAATCCACCTAGCTAATCCTGCCATAACTAAACCTGAAAATAAATCAGTACTAGCTAAAGCTAAACTAGGGACAACCGCCACTGACACCACTCCCAGCAGCCAATCATGGACCAAACCTCTTTATGACTACCTACAACATAATATTTTGCCGGACGACAAGCTGCAAGCTAAAAAGATTAGGTTTAGAGCATCAAGGTAACAACTCATTCAAGGAGTGTTATTTAAAATGTCAGCTGCAGGCACACTCCAGAGATACGTAGAAAACGATGAATGGCAGAAGCAGCTAAAAGAATTCTATGAAGGACAATGTGGGTCGCATATAGCTGGGTGATCATTAGCATACAGAATCCTTAGCTACGGTTATTAGTGGTCGACTCTTAGACAAGATGTAGATAGGTACGTAGCTAGATGCGACAAATTCCAGAGACACGCTGGCGTGTCCCATAAACCCTCTGAAATTTTACACCCAACATTGACACCATGACCTTTCATGATGTGGGGGATGGATATAGTGGGAAAGTTGCCGCCAACTCCAGGAGAGAAAGTAGTCATGCTAGCATTAACAGAATATTTTTCTATGTGGATTGAAGCAGATTCCTATCAGCAGGTCAAAGACAAAGAAGTAGTCTCTTTCATCTAGACTAACATAATATGCAGGTTTGGCGTACCCCTCTGAGAATGTGTATGATAACGGTTCACAATTCATAAGCGACAAGACAAGAGACTTCTGTAGTGAATCGAACATCACTTTAACCATGTACACCCCTAGGTACCCACAAGCTAATAGGCAAGCTGAATCAAGCAACAAGTCAATAATCAACGGGATCATGAGGAGTTTAGAAGCCAAGAAGGGAAGATGGGCAGAAGAACTACCTAGGATCCTATGAGCTAACAGGACTACACCTAGAGCTGCTAAAAGTCAAACGCCTTTTTGTCTATTGTACGGATGTGAAGCAGTATTGCCTGTAGAAAAAATAACACTAACAGCTAGGTATGGGTGATAACACAGGAGGCAAACGACGTAGAACTAGGTAACATAGAGGAGTTAAGAGATAACACACTCATTAGAATGGCTGCCCAGCAGAACATAGTAGCTAGAAGTTTCAACAAAAATGTCAAAGCCAAAGTATTCCAACTAGGAGACTGGGTATTAAGGAAAGTCTTTGCCAAATCCAAAGAAGAAAATGCTGGAAAGCTAGTTGTCTAGTGGGAAGGCACATACCAGATCACTAAGGTAATAGGCAATGGCAACTACAGGTTAGCTACAACAAAAGGGAAGGAGGTACCTAGGAGCTGTAATGCGTCCAACCTAAAGATCTACCATTTCTAGGGCAGGTTAAAAGTGCATCCTAGCTACTAAATAAGCTGTATCAACACAACTCTTCTTTAACTCATTATTCAAAAATGATAAAGCTAGTTACTAACTTAGGCATCGGAGGGCTATTGGTGGAAGCACCAACAGCCGCCCCTAATAATTGTCGTTTTGCAGACACAATATGGGCAGGCCCCAGATAGGACACCTAGGAGTCAAGATACTTCATATAGAGTAGCAAATAAGGCCCAAACGCCATTCAAAACTATAACGATATCAAAGGGCAAGTGGATGTTAGCTGGAAGCTGCCTAGCAATCAGACTACATAAATAAAGCAGTCCGTATCTAATCTACAAAATAAGATAACCACGTTCCCAACAAAAGGTATGGATGCAATTTCACTCAAAGCTAGCTAGCACACATAGACGCACATATATCATTATAATAAAAACACAACAGGCAATATAAACAAAAACCAAAAGGGCTTTTAAACCATATAAATTGAGAGTTAGCAAAAGTAGTGCAAATTAAATTGGCCTCTTGGACTTTGTCCAACAAAAAAAAATAATAGAAATATTGTTCAAATCATAAAAGGGGGATAGTCCTAAGCGTCCTCTCCAGCTACAGCTTCTTCCTGCTCTCCCTTTGCCTGGTTCCGAGAAGGAGGGTGCAATCCCCCGCATTTTTGTGACTTTATATTATAATTTTAAATGATTATAATATATAGTTTTCTGAATTTTTTTAATAGAGCTTATTTATATTTATAATTTATAGTTTTATAGTTTTAAATAAAATATTTTTACAAGGTTTTATTCAAGAATTTATAAATATTGCTAAAAGAGGTTTTAAGTATTTAAATTAATTTCTAAAAATAGAAAAGGTAGCTTTGGGTTTTCATTAAAGGAATTTTCGAACCAATTAGGCCCATATTACCCTAATTTTCGAGTAGGGATTTAGCCCGATTGATTTTATGGTCAAAATTATTTTATCAATTAATTATTATAATTATCTTAATATTTTATGCATCAAAATAAAATAATTTTTGGAATTTTAAAGATTGATTAAAATTTCCAAAATATGCCATGAAACCTAACCTTTATCTTTGATCAAAATCTATCTTGTTTAGAGATTGGACTGCGGAACCTTAGTGAACTATAAATACCCCACTACTTCATCATAAATTCACTTCCAAATCTCTCCCAAAAATCAGAAAATTTCTCTCTCTTTCTTTCTCTCTTCCGTCGTTTTTCACGAGTGAGGTGTGGCACACTTTGTGCCACCACCACAACCACCACACGCCACCACCTTGTGCACCACCACCACCTTGCGCACCACCACCACCATCTTCAAGATTTTACTTCCTGGCCTCTTGCTGAAGTTATCTTCCTCTTCCTCCGATAGAGCCACCATAGTAGACAAAAAAAAATCAAGCCAAAGCCACTCTTCGTTTTCAAAAAAAAATTCTTTTGCTTCGATTTTTGTTCTAAAATTTAATATTATTATATTATGATGTTTTAATGTAAAAATAGAGTATTTAAAAATATTAAAGTGGTTTTAAATTTTTATTATGATAGCTTTCTTGAAATTCTACGGTTGGCGGTTTTATTGCTATTTTCATCAAATAAAATCATGAAAAAATACTTATACATAAAAGTTGTGCACAAAATTTGGTATAGGGGTTGTATATTAGTTATATTACACGTTTATGGTGTTGTACAAAGTTCTAATTGTATTTTTATATTTTTAATGCAAGTAACCGAGTTTAGCGAGGATTTGTTCTACAAAAGGAAGAAAAATTCGTGGAAAAAGGTATGTGCAGTATATCAAAGTTCTAATGGCATGAAAAGTTAGAGTTTGAGTCATAGAAGAGTATGACAAAATTTGGAGTCGAGAAAACGATCATGTTATCCCCTATGAAATTGTTTCTGTTAAATTGGAAATCTGTCGTTTTATTTGTTATGTTGATTGCATGAGTTTAAAGTGCTTATCTATGTTCGTCATTTATTCTGGACTTTTTATACTGTATATTAAGTTCCATTAAAATTTCGTAATTTTTAATGGAGTTTAAATTGGTTAATACAATTATTTAGTCGTTTTGCTGTTTTTCGATTTTTACGGTAATCTGTTTTTCCAGAGACTTTAAAGGTCGAATCTGATCACGAGACCATTTTTAATGGATTTCTAAGACAAAATATGGGTTTGTAGAGTTTGTTTCGTTATTAAAAGTATTTTATAAAATTTTAAACAAAATTTAGACTGGTTTTGATCAAATTGAACTGTTTTCGTAAACAACTCTTTTAGAAATATCTAAAACGTAGTCTAAGGTTTCTAAAGATTGTTACTGGTTAATATAAGTATAAAAGTGAATTATAAAACTGTTTTTACGACCTATATAATTAATTAAGTATTTAATTCGGATTTTTAAATGTTTTATCGATAGTTTTACGATTTTTGGTTAAAAATCTACTAAAAATCATATAGACATTGTTTAGCCACGAAAATTTGTTTGAGATCTTCTGTTAGGTAGTGAAAGGTTTTGGAAACTTGTCTTAATTTATTTCTATTTTTATGAATTAAATCAATTAACCTCATTTGTAATTTAACTTTCTGAAAATGAAACTTCTAAAAATGTTTTCAAAGGTCACTTACTATTAATATGAGGTTACTAATAGTGGAAAGAGTCTTAAAAAAGTGTTGGTTAAGTGTTTAAGAGTTTCTATGTTGTTTAATTGTGTTTTTGGAGTCTTACGGTGTATATTTGACTTTGCGGTTTATTTTTGAGTTATGTTTAGAATTCTGGACAGCAGCTATATAATGTTATAATAAGAAGTTTAAGAGTCTTGAATGACATATTTAAGTGTCTTAGAGGTTGTCCATGAGTTATGTTGCCTTTGTGCATCTTTTGAGCAAGTTTTGACCATAAGAGTCATGTTTACAAGTTAAGTCAAATTCAAAGAGTTTTATAAGTCAAGTTTAAAAGTAAAGTTAAGTTAATTGAGCAATTATAAGCAAGTTATTAATTAAAGGAACGTGAGTCCTCATTCAGGCCAAATGAGGTTACCATACCCGGG
>PYUH01000177.1:539608-549622 GCA_016808085.1 Suaeda aralocaspica | reverse complement strand
ATTCTCATCACTTTCACCACCTGAGTCAGAATCTCTCCAGGCAGCATGCATGGCTCTCGTGCATCGTTTTTCTCCATTTGTCCTCCCATTTTAGTTTTCCATGCTGGACAATCCTTGATCCTATGTCCAGTTTCACCACATTTGGAAGCAACCAGTGCTAGTACTGGTCTTTTTATGTTGCCGTTGTTCTTCCAGGATTTTCCCTTGTATTCAGATTTGACGCAACTCTCGAACTTTTTTCCATGAGACCTATTTCACCCCGATCTTCTTTATTTCTTCTCCCGTCAAGGCAAGTCCCTGACTTTTGGTTGTCCTTCCTCCTTTGTGGTTACCAACATCTGATGAGTCACTAACGACCCAATGAGTTATTCTACAGTCAGAATGGTTAATAACCTTGGCTTCTTGGATTGAAGTAACTTAGGCAACCATTTACCTGTCAAACTACTCAAAACTTTCCTAACCAAATCTTCATTGGTGATACTTTAGCCGAGAGATTTAGTTCATTAATAATTGACATAAAACAAGTATACATATTTTATATTATCATCTCCATTCATATCAAAGGCTTCATATTTAGACATGAGCATATCTACCTTAGATCTCCTGACTTCCTAGTGCCTTCATATACTAACTCCTGAGTTTCCCAATTTTATGGGCAGTAGAACATGCTAAAATACGGCTTACCGCATTGTCAGCAATACCTTGTTGAAGAAGTGACATAGCCTTTGCGTTCTTTAAGTGTCTTAAGATTTGTGCTAGTGTATTCACTCACCTTTTTCTCTGTTCCATCAGCATTATTTGCCACCTTCTTAGGACTATTTTAATTATCATCAAGCACTAATACTCAGTTCATGACAAAGCTTTGCATGCAGTTTTTTCCACCAGGGATAGTTCGTTCCATTAAACTTGGGCAGCCTTGATCCAGAGTTCCATTCATCATCTCTTTAGTATTCATATTTTCCTCCTTCTCTAGGTGTTACCCTTTCAAGAAGTTAGGCTCTGATACCAATTTAAAGTGAGAGTGACAATCAAGAAGGGCGGGGGTGAATTGAGTGTTGTAAACTTGTTGTCGATTTTTTCGATTGTTATAGAGCAGTTTGAAACCAGTTTTCAAGAGCAGGAAATATTAAAGCAAAAAATAAACAACACCAAGATTTATCGAGGTCGACTTCTAGTAAGTCTACTTCTTCCACTCACCACTTTTATAATCAACTCAAAATAACAAAAGAATTACACTCAATCAATATGCACCTATGCACAATATGATTCCCAACTTCTACCTATAGAAGTTGACCAACCCTCAACTATGATGGTTTAAATGAAGATGATCCCGATCAACTTCCCCAGCAAACTGAACTATCAGAGTGCTCAAAAAACATTCCTTGTCTCTAAATAACAATTAGCTTAAATGCATACAGAAGGGGAAAATTAAAACCTTAATGTGGTTATGAGGTTTATGCGAGATTGAACAAATAGAGAGCCTTTTGCAAATCGTGTTTTCTTGTTTTTGTTGTGCAAAAGTTGTTCTTGGATGTCTGCTGGCCAATCTCCTTAAATAATCCTTTGGCTAATATGTTATGTAATATTTGCAGGGATATTTTCCATGGAATTATAGAAGTATCCCGGGAAAATATTCACACTCATTTATTTGAAATCAAAAAAATCAGTGCAAGATTAGATAACATACTTGCCATACTTAAGGATATTTTACTTGTATATCAATCAAAGCATCCGTGTTTGATTTTTTAAAAAACTATTTGCACGGAAAGAAACTTTCCAAAAATATGGATGTGGGAAGTAAACTCTGGGGATTGGTTCAACACTCTTCCCAAACTGTTCCAGTCAACAAGTTTACTTATAATTATGTATGCTAAGTAACTAAAGTTCCTTTTATTCATAATTAGTGCATCTCTATAATTTCAATCTTATATTGGATATGTAAACCTTCATACCACTTATATTGCAGTGTAAGACCTAAGAGTTGGACTTATGAGCTTGATCTTCTTGCAAACTTCAAGACTGTCTTCTCGAGCTTTATCGTCATCATTGAACTTGTTTCTTAGTAATGCACATGCTAACAGAAGTTGCATACAATGTGATATTCAATGTGGGTGTCATCATTGAAAACAAAAGCTAGGGACTCAAATGGTACATGGGTTCCATCCACGCCATGTCCAGAACTTAACTCTTTTCGAATTCCTTAACTAAAACAGTGAAACATCATCACACTCCACTATGGAAGTCTAGCGTTACGGCATACATACCCCCCACCCGGGGGGGGGGGGGTATGTATGCCGTAACGCTAGACTTCCATAGTGGAGTGTGATGATGTTTCACTGTTTTAGTTAAGGAATTCGAAAAGAGTTAAGTTCTGGACATGGCGTTGATGGAAACCATGTACCATTTGAGTCCCTAGCTTTTGTTTTCAATGATGACACCCACATTGAAATATCACATTGTATGCAACTTTCTGTTAGCATGTGCAGGTACTAAAGAAACAAGTTCAATGATGACAAGATAAAGCTCGAGAAGACAAGTCTTGAAGTTTGCAAGAAGATCAAGCTCATAGAGTCCAACTCTTAGGTCTTACATGCAATATAAGTGGTATGAAGGTTTACATATGCAATATAAAGATTGAAATTATAGAGATGCACTAATTATGAATGAAAAGGAACTTTAGTTACTTAGCATACATAATTATAAGTAAACTTGGTTGACTGGAACAGTTTGGGAAGAGTGTTGAACCAATCCCCCAGAGTTTACTTCCCACATCCATATTTTTGGAAAGTTTCTTTCCGTGCAAATAGTTTTTTAAAAAATCAAACACGGATGCTTTGATTGATATACAAGTAAAATATCCTTAAGTATGGCAAGTATGTTATCTAATCTTGCACTGATTTTATTTGATTTCAAATAAAATGAGTGTGAATATTTTCCCGGGATTACTTCTATAATTCCATGGAAAATATTCTCTTGCAAATATTACATAACATATTAGCCAAAGGATTATTTAAGGAGATTGGCCAGCAGACATCCAAGAACAACTTTTGCACGAACAAAAACAAGAAAAACACGATTTGCAAAAGGCTCTCTATGTTTCAATCTCGCATAAACCTCATAACCACATTAAGGTTTTAATTTTCTCCCTTCTGTATGCATTTAAGCTAATTGTTATTTAGAGACAATGGAATGTTATTTGAGCACTCTGATAGTTTAGTTTGCTGGGGAAGTTGATCGGGATCATCTTCATTTAAACCATCATAGTTGAGGGTTGAGTCGAACTTCTATAGGTAGAAGTTGGGAATCATATTGTGCATAGGTGCATAATTGATTGAGTGTAATTCTTTTGTTATTTTGAGTTGATTAATAAAAGTGGGTGAGTGGAAGAAGTAGACTTACTAGAAGTCGAACCTCGATAAATCTTGGTGTTGTTTATTTTTTGCTTTAATATTTCCGCTGCTTGAGAACTGGTTCTAAACTGCTCTTATAACTAATCGAAAAAATCGACAACAAGTTTACAACACTCAATTCACCCCCGCCCTTCTTGAGTGTCACTCTCACTTTAAATTGGTATCAGAGCCTAACTTCTTGAAAGGGTAACACCTAGAGAAGGAGGAAAATATGAATACTAAAGAGATGATGAATGGAAACTCTGGATCAAGGCTGCCCAAGTTTAATGGAACGAACTATCCCTGGTGGAAAAACTGCATGCAAAGCTTTGTCATAGGAACTGAGTATTAGTGCTTGATGATAATTAAAAATAGTCCTAAGAAGGTGGCAAATAATGCTGATGGAACAGAGAAAAAGGTGAGTGAATACACTAGCACAAATCTTAAGACACTTAAGAAGAACGCAAAGGCTATGTCACTTCTTCAACAAGGTATTGCTGACAATGCGGTAAGCCGTATTTTAGCATGTTCTACTGCCCATAAAATATGGGAAACTCAGGAGTTAGTATATGAAGGCACTAGTGAAGTCAGGAGATCTAAGGTAGATATGCTCATGTCTAAATATGAAGCCTTTGATATGAATGGAGATGATAATATAAAAGATATGTATACTTGTTTTATGTCAATTATTAATGAACTAAAATCTCTCGGCTAAAGTATCACCAATGAAGATTTGGTTAGGAAAGTTTTGAGTAGTTTGACAGGTAAATGGTTGCCTAAGTTAACTTCAATCCAAGAAGCCAAGGATTTAACCATTCTGACTGTAGAATAACTCATTGGGTCGTTAGTGACTCATCAGATGTTGGTAACCACAAAGGAGGAAGGAACAACCAAAAGTCAGGGACTTGCCTTGACGGGAGAAGAAAATAAAGAAGATCTGGGTGAAATAGGTCTCATGGAAAGAAAGTTCGAGAGTTGCGTCAAATCTGAATACAAGGGAAAATCCTGGAAGAACAACGGCAACATGAAGAAGACCAGTACTAGCACTGGTTGCTTCAAATGTGGTGAAACTGGACATATGATCAAGGATTGTCCAGCATGGAAAACTAAAATGGGAGGACAAATGGAGAAAACGATGACAAAGAGAGCCATGCATGCTGCCTGGAGAGATTCTGACTCAGGTGGTGAAAGTGAGGAGGAATAAGCCCTAGTTTGTGTAGCTGCACTGTTGGGAGAAGTAGTCCAGCGGCAGACCAGTTCAGGAAAGAAGGGACACATGTGTCTCATGGCCGAGAGCAGCTCTTCTGATGAAGAACAAGTAACTATTTCTGATATGCAAGCACAAATGCGATGTTGTGATAAGGATGAGTTACTTAATTTTATGGATGTTGCTATAGAACAAAATGTTAAAGGCAATACTTCCTATAAGGCAAACAAAAAGAAGCTAAGAGAAGCAACTCGAAATCTAGATTTTAGTGAATGTCGTTCTGCTGAGCTTGAACTTATTTGTACAGATATGAAAGAAAAAAATTCAAAGCTTGAAATAAGTCTGGATCAGAAGAACATAGAACTTGAGATGCTAAATCCTCAATCAATTTTTCAAAAGCAGATTTTTATCAATATAATGAAAGAAGTTTTAGTAAGCTTAAGAGGCAGAAGTTGAAGGTATAAATTTCAAAGTACTTAAATAAAAATCACTTTCTCTAGAACATTCTAACTTAATTCTAGCATATAATTATATGATTGATGATGTGGAAGAATTGTTCAAAGAGCATGTGAATCTAAAAACTTCTGTTACTAGCACAAGTAGTTCTAGTATTAATGTTAATAACTTATGTTTGGAATATGAAGGTAAGATTTTGTGATTTACAAGCTGAAATATCATAGTTAAGAAAAGATATCAACCCTAAAGTTGTATCAGACAATCATGGTGTTGATATTGAATTCTTACACTTAGAATATGAAACTAACATTTGCGATCTTCAAGCTGAAATATCTGAACTAATAAAAGACAAGAATACTCAGACCACTTCTGAACCAGATCCTGAATTGATTTCAAAACTTAAGGATGAGCTTCATAGGGCAAAGGTTGGATCTTTCCATTACTGCTGAACATAATGAAGCTCGGCTTCAGAAACTTGAAATCAAGGAACAGGATTTGAGTGATTACCTAAGAGAGATGAACATAATGCTCGATGCTCAAAATACTCTAAACATCCTGACCTCACAACCTGATAACTCTATGAGGTTCGGATTAAGGTATTCTGGAAGTAGTTCCCAACAGTCCCAAAAGTTGGGGAGAGATGACACTAGGATTTCTGAATTAAAGAGATGTAAGTATTTTTTGCAAAAGGCATGCATGTATGCACCTACTATGGTAAGAATGGACATGTTATTGAAGCTTACTGGACTAAGCAAAAACACAATAAGAAAAACCAGTCTCATGTTCAATGAAACCATAATCATCAGATTCACACAAATAATTTTTCTAAAACTGGAAAACATGATAAAAAAAGAAAGACAAATGTAAAATGATTCTGGGTTAGAAAGGACAGCATCAAACCAGTTCCCATTAACAAGGAACCCAATATAATCTGGGTACCTACAACTAAACCTTGATTTGTTTGTGCAGGTTAGAGTGAAAGGAAAGCCATTCTGGTATCTGGACAGTGGTTTCTCAAGACACATGTCTGGTGATAAAAGTCAATTTCTTTTACTCGTAGCCTATGAAGGAGGAAGTGTCACCTTTGGAGATAATAGTAATGGTTTGACCAAAGGTATAGGTAAGGATGGTAAGACGCTTTCTCAAGCAATTGATAATGTATATTTTGTTCAAGGTTTGTAACATAACCTCTTGAGCATATCTCAACTATGTGACAAAGGAAACCATGTTGAATTTGAAACTAATCTATGTCAAATAGTTAACACTAAAACAAAGGAGCTGGTCTATATGGGGTTCAGACACAATAATGTTTACGTAACGTTTTTGTGTCAGATTCCTAAGACCAGTGCCACTTGTCTCAATGTTATGGAGGATAATCATTGGCTGTGGCACAAAAGACTTGCACATGTAAGTTTTTCCTTGCTGAATAAAATGCGATCTCTGGACTTAGTTACAGGTTTACCTAACATTAAGTTTGTTGCAGAACATATTTGTCATGAATGTGCAAAATGCAAGCATGTCAAGTCCTCTTTTCAGCCAAAGAAGTTTGTAAGCACTACTAGACCATTCGAACTTGTGCACATGGATTTGTGTGGACCCATGCGTGTACAAGGTTAAAATGGTCATAGCGATGTGTTTGTGTTAGTTGATGATTGTTGTCATTATACTTGGACAATATTTCTAAAGTTTAAAAATGAAACCTTTGAAGAATTTGAAATCTTGATAAAACAAGTCCAAAACAAGATTAATCATCAACTGGTCTCTATCCTGTCTGATCATGGCTCTGAATTTGACAATGTCAACTTTATTACCTACTGTAATGATCATGGTGTGTCTCAAAATTTCTCAGCTCCCAAAACTCCACAACAAAATGGAGAGGTTGAAAGGAAAAACTGCACTCTAGAAGAAATGGCAAGAACAATGCTTCTAGAGAGTGCTCTACCTCAAAACTTCTGGACTGAAGTTATGACTACTGCTTGCTATATATTAAATAGGGTAATGCTGAGAACTCTACTAACGAAAACACCTTATGAGCTTCTTAGGGGAGGAAAGCCAAACATTGCACATTTACGCGCTTTTGGGTGCAAATACGTTGTACACAATACTGGTAAATGAAGTTTGGACAAATATGATCCCAGAAGTGATGAGGCTGTTTTCGTTGGATACTCTTCACACAGCAATGCATACAAAGTCTTCAAAAAAAGAGCCTTGTGTGTTGAAGAGAGTATCCATGTTCTTTTTGACAAAACTAATGTGTTCAGTAATCATGTGCAGGTTAATGATAATGAATTCGAAATTAGCATGCTAAACTTTACAGGAGCTATGGAAGTAGAAGGTACTAAACAAGACTCACCACACAACTCTCCTATAGATGAAGAGTCTGGTCAAGCATAAGCTCAAGAAGCTCATGAAGCAACAGGAGGAAATAGTGACTCAGTAGTTCAACCACATGAATACAATGCAGCTGAGACCACTAAGAAACAAGGTTCACCTATTCAAAATAACAATGAAATAGAGGGAACTAGTATAGTAACCAGTTCAACATTAGAAGGCAACGATGCAAATCTTGATGTGAACAAATCCTTCAAGTACAAGTCTACTCATCCCTCTAATCTTATCATTAGTGATATTAACAAAGGGGTGCAAACAAGGAATTCCACTCTACAAATTTTTTGTGCTTTCTATTCTTCTATTTCAAATGTTGAACCAACTAATTATAAGACTGGTTTAATGGTTGGCCATGCAAGACGAACTCAATCAGTTTGAGAGAAATCAAGTATGGCATCTTGAACACTGGAAGGAAAACATGTCTGTCATTGGAACTAAATGTGTGTTCTGAAACAAACTAGATGATGTAGGTATTGTAGTCAGGAACAAAGCCAAACAAGTGGTCCAAGGATTCAATCAACAGGAAGGAATTGAATATGATGAAACCTTTGCTCCAGTTGCCAGGCTTGAGACAATCAGGATTTTAATTGCTTTTGCACCTCATATAAACTTCTAACTCTTTGAAATGGACATTAAGACAACCTTTACTAATGGTTATTTGATAAAGATGTATATGTGGATCAACCCCCGGGATTTGAGGATAGTGACTCGCCAAACCATGTTTTTAAACTTGATAAAGCTCTTTATGGTCTCAAACAAGCTCCTAGAGCTTGGTATGAGAGGCTGTCAAGCTTCCTTTTATAAAATGGATATAAGAGAGGTTTAGTTGACAAGACACTATTCTTAAAGGAAAAGGGAACCGATCTGCTAGTGGTCCAGATATATGTAGATGATATTCTGTTTGGAGCTACTAATTATGATTTATGTAATGAGTTTGCAAATTTGATGAAAAGTGAGTTTGAAATGAGTATGATGGGAGAACTTGGATTCTTTGAAGGACTTCAAATCAAGCAGACAAAGAATGGAATTATGATCCATCAGCAGAAGTACCTCAAGGAGTTGCCGAAAAGATATGGCTTACAAGACAGCTAATCCTTTGAGACACCCATTCTAACTTCTACAAAATTGTGCCTTGATGAGAAGGGAAAGGATGTTGAGGGTAAGTTGTATAGAGGTGTGATTGGCTCATTGCTCTACTTAACAGCTAGTAGGCCAGATATAGTAATTTTTGTAGGGTTGTGTGCAAGATTTCAATGCAACCCTAAAGAATCTCACCTAAAGGCTGTTAAGAGAATCTTAATGTATCTAAATGGTACTGATAATCTGTGTCTGTTGTATCCAAAAGGTAGAAGTAGGAATCTTATAGGTTACAAAGATGCTGACTTTGCTGGTTTTATTGTGGACAGGAAGAGTACTTCTTGAATGGCTCACTTATTAGGTTCCTGTCTTATCTCATGCGGGATCTAAGCAACAAAATTTTGTGGCCTTATCCACAGCAGAGTTTGAGTTCATTGCAGCAGCTTTATGTTGTGCTCAGCTCTTGTAGATAAAGTCACGATTGAAGGATTTTGGGATCTGTTTCAGAAGTGTTCCCATCTAATGTGATAACACAAGTGCAATCAATATTTCAAAAAATCTTGTCCAACAATCTAAAACCAAGCATATTGAGATTAGGCATCATTTTTTAAGGGACAATGCTGAAAAAGGTAATGTAGAATTGGAGTTTTGCAGGTCAGAAGATCAGTTAGCTGACATTTTTACAAAACTTTTGAGCAGTGAAATGTTCATCAAGCTTCGTACCTTATTGGGTATGGTATAAATTAGAGAATGAGCTCTTAAGTCTTGACTTGTCCCTTTGGCTAGTGAAATGATGTCAATATGTACATATTTTTTTTTTTTTGTTTTTTCTATGCTTTATAGCTCTCACAAAGTTCTTATGCGATGCTGAGCTGATTAATTTAGTACTCAAGTGCCTTATCATAATCTTGGAAAAGGTAAGTTCGGACAGACCAGTTGCAAACCATTAGGCAACCAGGTCCTTCAGACGGTTATTTTTAGTCAGTCAGTTTATTTTCAAAAATTCAAATTTTTGGAAATAAATAAATTGACAGTTGTATTCATGGCAACTGCCTTTTTGGTTGAACAGACAAATATCTTTCAAATATATGCTTTTGATCATACTTTCCTTCTTCATTTCATTCACTTATTTTCTTTAACTTCTATATATTCTCTCGATTTATTTTCTCTCACACAAAAACCTAATTCATCTAAATTCTTTTTCTTAATTTCTCTCACATTATTCAAATTGTTTCTTTTTTATCTCCAATCAGAGGAAATATTCAGTCTCGTCATGTCGAAAAGAAGAAGCACAAGATTGGTTGAGAAAGAAGTTAGTGAATCTCCTAAAATTGAAACGAAGTAAACAAAGAAGACGGTTGACAAGGTAATTGAGTCTGTGATAGAAGATGTGATGAAGAAAGAAGATGTGAACGAAGAGGAGGAAGTCCCTTCGATTAGAAAGAACACCAAGGCTGCAACTTCAAAAGCTCTTACTATAAGATCCCCCCCCCCCCC
>PYUH01000177.1:439811-539004 GCA_016808085.1 Suaeda aralocaspica | reverse complement strand
TAACATAAAAACCCCCCCCCCCCCCACACCAAAATCCACCACAAAACAACCACAAAGGCGGTTACACCAAAATTAACCGCCAAAGCCACAAAATCTTCCACTCCAACTTCCACAAAATCAGCCACTACCAAAAAGCCACCCACACCAAAATCCAAAGAATCAACTTTTGTACTAATAGAAACGTCAGAAATCCAAAGAACCAGAGATTGTTGAAGAGTCTGAACATGAGAAGGAATCTTAATCCGAATCCAATTTAGATGAAGAAGAGGTTGAGGAGGAAGAAGTTGAATCAGAAGAACGGGAAGTTGAACAAATGGAGGATGTTGATACCAAAGAAGTGAAGGAAAAGAAAGTTAGCACTAAGAACCCGTCTTCTAAAACGGTTAAGAAAGTGGAGAAGAAGGCTACAAAACCACCAACTACAAAATCTCAATCACCCACACCTAAAACCACTCTCAAACTAGTTGAAAAATCAAAGAGTAATGATGTTACTGAGGAATAAGAGGAACTTGAGTTAACCACTGAGAAACAAAACACAAAGAAGATAGCAAGCAAGGGTGATCGTGTGAAAACAATTGCTAGAAGGAGTGCAGAAGAGTCCAAGGGGAAGGAGGTTATCAAGGAAGCACAACCAGACCAAACCACAACAGGGCAAAAGAGAAAGGCATCTGATGTTCCGATCTCTTGAAGCGTGAAATCTAAGAAAAGTAAGTCTACCACACCTAAACCTCTATATAATCTTAAAGATAGACAAATTCTTGTAGGATTTTCGATTGCAAAAAGTTGGTTTGCACAAAAATTCTTGATAGAGGTTAAGGAGGCCTTACATTTTTAGAGATGGTCTGTGTTGTTCGCAAAAGATTTAGATGTGTTCATCCCCCTAGTTGAAGAATTTTATTCACACCCGCATAGTAAAGATGATGGATCCTATTTCTCCTTTATTAAAGATACTCCCATAAATTTGTCTGAAAACAAATTGGCTGAGATTCTCAAAGTTCCTACAAAGGGACTTGACGTTTACTCTAGTGAAAATTGGCCTTCTATAAAGGGAGTCACAGCAGAACAGATCCAGACCAAACTCTTTACTAGTCCACCTGACGACAAGCAGGGGTACACCATTGGGAAATTAAAGGAACCAATCATGAGGATATTCTACACAATAGCCTCAAAGATTGTGTGTCCTAGAGCATAAGGCCGTACGAGTGTACGCTTGATGGATAGTGTTTAAATTTACTTCCTTATTGAACACATTCTTGTCAACCTCTTTGCTATGATGTTAGGACATATGATCTGCTATGTGGATAAAGCTAAACATGCTCTGCCATATGGAGGATGACTGACCTTAGAGTTTGGGCACTAGAAGATACCAATGGTTGGAGACTATGGCACAATGTCACATCTCACAAATCATATTATAGGTCAGGAAGGCATGACACATGCAGGAGGTGTTCTAAAAAGGAAGGATGAGGGGAAAATTTGATGTTGGTCTTGCTGGGACCAGTACGGAAACAGTTCAAGCAACCTACGCCTTGGTCAAGCAGCTGAGTGATCATAATGAACTAATGCAAAATATGGTAAATGGGGACACTACATTGTGTGTTGCACTTCAGGAATCCTATAGATGAATTGAAGTTCGTCTAGACAAAGCAGGCATACTTGGTGGAGAGGATTCTGATGACAAGGATGATATATCGGAAGTTGTACGTGATGCTGATGATGTGAATGCTGAACTTGGATCTGAGCAGGATAAGGAAGAAGCTGATGAACAGAATGCTGCCAGTGCTTCAGAAGAAGAAGAAGATGATGAGACTGAACAAGACTCTGGAGCTGATTGATGTCTTTACTTTCCTCTTATTTTATCCAATTACTGCTAACCCCCTCCTTTATTGAACTTCTTATTTTGGTTTCCATCCTTTCCTTTTAAAAACATTCTATAGTTTGGTTTGCTACTGGTTAGTAATAACTTTCTAGACAACTAGGTTGGCACCTTTGCAGGAACAGTTGGTAGAATCAGCATCCCGAGAATGTTGTTTGAAATACCTATTCAGCTGCAACTTTATATGATTAGTAGTTTTACTACTGGTTGAGTTTAGTTTATGTTTTCACTGCTTTTATGCTTTGACAGTTTCGATGATGCCAAAAGGAGGAAGCAGGGTGAAGTTCTGATATGTTCTACCTTATTCAGTGGGAAACACGTTCAATGAATTTTACTAACCTGTGTGTATTGGAGCAACAAGAAGCAAGTTTGTTAAAGCTTGTTAGTGATGACAGACCTGTAAGATTTGGAAGGAGATGTATTCAAAGCATTTTACTTCTTATCATCCCAACGGCTTGTTTAAAAGTCTGATAAACTTACGGATGTTCTTATTGCAAATACATGTTTAAGTCTAAGAGCTCTATGTCTAATTAGTATTTGCCCTGGGAAATTAGCAAACTCTTTCTTAAACCGTAGTCAGTTACTTGTCAACTGGTTTACATGTAAATGATGCTTAATCTGCAGAAACATTATGAGACCAGTTCATTGAATTCTAAAGAATTCCAAATTTCTGAATAGGTCTAAAAGTTAAATGATATTATTTGCAGGGGGAACTTCATAGTTTGTCATCATCAAAAAGGGGGAATTTGTTGAGTCCCTAGCTTTTGTTTTGAATAATGGCAAACAACATTGAACTATCACATTGTATGCAAGTTTCTGTTTACATGTGCAGGTACTAAAGAAACAAGTTCAATGATAACAAGATAAAGCTCAAGAAGCCAATTCTTGAAGTTTGCGAGAAGATCTAGCTCGTAGAGTCCAATTATTAGGTCTTAGAAGCAATGTAAGTGGTATGAAGGTTTACGTACGCAATATAAAGATTAAAATTACAAAGATGCACTAATTATGAATGACAAGGAACTTAAATTATTTGGCATACATTATTATAAGTAAACTTGGTTGACTGGAATAGTCTGGAACAGTGCTGAACTAGTCCCCTAAAGTTTACTTCACACATCCGTAGTTTTGGAAAGTTTCTTTCCGAGCAAATTGTTTTTTATAAAAAATCTAACAAAGATGCTTGGATTGATATGCAAGGGAAATATCATTAAGTATTGTAGGTATGTTATGTAATAATGCACTAAATTTATTTGATTTCAAATAAAATCAATGATAGTATTTTCCTGGGATTCTTTCTATAATTCCATGGAAAATATTCTCCTGCAAATACTCCATAACATATTAGCCAAAGGCTTATTTAAGGAGATTGGCCAGCATACATCCATGAACAACTTTTGCACGAACAAAAACAAGAAAAACACGATTTGCAAAAGGCTCTCTTAGTTTCAATCTCGCATAAATCTCATAACCACATTAAGGATTTAATTTTCTCTCTTCTGTAAGCATTTAGGCTAATTATTATTGAGAGACATAGGATTGTAATTTGAGCACTCTGATAGTTCAGTTTGCTGGGGAAGTTGATCGAGGATCATCTTCATTTGAACCTTCATAGTTGAGGGTTTAGTCGAACTTCCTTAGGTGGAAGTTGGGAATCATATTGTGCAAAGGTGCATAATTTATCAAGTGTAATTCTTTTGAAATTTTGAGTTAAATCTTGGTGTTGTTTATTCTGTTGCTTTAATATTTCTGCTCCTTGAGTACAGGTTCGAAACTACTCTTATAATTACTCAAAAAAATCTACAAAAACTTTACAACACTCAATTCACCCCCCCCCCTCTTGAGTGTCACTTGTACTTTCAGTACCGTTGTTAGAAAGGACGTACACCTTTTAGTTAGAGTTCAGATGGTACGGGAGCACTAACCTACTTGTTGGTGGCCGTCTTTCCAAAGAGCCCGTTCACGTATCCTGATAAGCAAGCAAGTTTAAAGCAAGTATTAAAGCAAGTCCTAAAGCAAGCAAAGTTATAAAGCAAGTTGAAGAGCTTTACGAGCTAATGTGCAAGTCTATGAGTCATGAGTCTTAAAATTGAGTGAGAGTCTTGTTATGTGTGTCTTTTGGGCTATGTACTTAAAGTGTGTCTTCGTGCTATTATGCTTTTGCTATGATGTACATACTCAGCAGGTTGCTAACACATATACTTTCATGTTTTTCTTGTTTAGTTTGCTTGTTAAACAGAATAAGTGTATGTTGTTGAGCATATGCATGGGTTGAAGGGTGAACTTTGTTTTTGGAATTTGGTTTTGACTTTTAGACTTTTTAAGTTGGTTTTGAATAAGGGCCTTAACGGTTGCAAGCTGTAAGAGTTGACTTAATACTTTGACTTAGTAATTTAGAGACTTCCGCTATGAGTTTTTTTTTGAGTTTTATAAAATGGTTTTAGTGATGTGTTTGTTTTACCATAGCCTTAGCGTTGCAACTAGTTTTCACAATTAGTTGTAGTGTGGCGGCAGAATGCTCAAGTTCCTCTTCTTTATAGGTTTGAGGTAAGTTAGAAAGTCGGGAATTTGGGGGAGTTACAGAGTGGTAGCGAGAGCTACAGGTTTTTCCAAAAATGTCTTTAAATTTGCTTATGAAAATGTGTTTGCAAACACGGAAGTTAAAGGATTAGGATTTTAAATTGAAGTGCGAAAATTGGGTGTACTTAAGAAGGGCATTTTTCATTTGTTTTGCATTTATTCATGTTTTTAAGTCTTATTGCATGCTTAGTGTTTTTAGTTACTTGTTGTTGTTGTTGTTGTTGTTGTGTTTCTTTCGTTGTGGTTTCAAGTTTTGTTGAGTTTTTGTTGCTTCTTTTAGCCCTTTTGTTGGAATTGTTTGCCAAACTGTTTACTAGTCTTACGGTATTACACTTTGATGCAATGAGAGTCGAGTTTCACCAAGTTTGAGGATTTAAGTGTGTGTCTTGTTCAATAGAGGCAAGGAACAAGGGAAATGGAGAAATCGCTAAATGTCTGCGGCTGTTGATGGAGTTGTCAAGGACCAATCATGATGCTAAACGTAGGAACGAAGACCCTGCTGGGGAGATATTTAGGGAACTAGCAAGGAATAAGCCAACGGTTTAGAGTGGTACGGAAGACCCTTCATTGCTGGGGAGATGTTGCCAAACCGTTGACTAGTCTTAGGGTATTGCACTTTGATGCAATGAGAAGTGAGCTTCTCCAAATTTGAGGCTTTAAGTGTGTGTTTTGTTCAATAGAAGCAAGGACCAAGGGAAATGGAGAAATTGCTAAATATATGCGGCTGTTGATTGAGTTGTCAGGGACCAATCATGATGCTAACCGTAGGAACCAAGACCCTGCAGGGGAGATATTTAGGGAGCTAGGTAGGAGTAACCACCGTTTTATAGTGGTACGGAAGACCCTTCATTGTTGGGGAATTGGATTAGGGAATTTGATAAGATTTTCCATGTTCGGATAAACTAAAGGTTGCTAATATTGTGTTTTAGCAAAGGGAAGAAACTAACATATGGTGGTTACAAGGTGACGCAACTATGAAGGCTAAGCCTAACTTCTGTTGGGAAATGTTTAAGTAAGTGATTCGCAACAAGTTTTATCCTCCGTTTTTAAAGAAGGAGAAGTCTAGGAACATAAGACCTAGTGCTTCCCCATGGGGCGCACCGGTTTTGTTTGTGAAGAAGAAGGATGGGAGTATGAGGTTGTGCATCGATTGTCGTGAACTTAATAAGGTGACTATTAAGAATAAGTACCCATTGCCAAGGATTGATGATTTGTTTGACCAATTGAAAGGGGCGACTACTTGTTTGAAGATTGGCTTGTGTTCTGGATACCATCAATTGGCAATAGCGGAAAAGGACATTCCAAAGACCACATTTAGGATGAGATATGGACATTATGAGTTTACGGGCATGCCATTTGGGTTGACGAATGCGCCAGCGATAGTTATGGACCTAATGAACCGGGTATTCCATCAGTACTTGGATACATTTGTAGTAGTGTTCATAGATGATATCTTGGTGTATTCGAAGTGAAAGGATCAACATATTGAACGTTTGAGGACGGTGTTGACAACGTTGAGGGAGCACCAATTGTATGCAAAGTTGTGGAAATGTGAATTTTGGCTAGAACAAGTGGCGTTTTTAGGACATATAATCACGAAATGCGGTGTTTTTGTAGATCCGGCTAAAGTCAAGGCTGTCATTGAATGGCTGACGCCTAAGAATGTGACGGACATCTATCGCTTCTTAGGATTAGCAGGATACTACGGACGCTTTGTCAACGATTTCTCCTATATAGAAAGACCTATGACATTGTTGATGATGAAGGATAAGAAGTTTGTGTGGGATGAGAAGTGTGAAAAATCTTTCCAAATATTGAAGAGGAGTTTGACAACAGCACCAGTGCTTACGTTACCGAAAGGTGATGAGGGCTTTGAAGTGTATAGTGATGCTTCGATGAATGGATTGGGATATATGTTAATGCAAAGGGGAAAGGTGGTCGCCTACGCTTCAAGGCAATTGCAGCCGTATGAGGTGAAATACCCAACACACGATCTTGAGTTGGCGGTGATTGTTTTTGCGTTAAAGATATGGAGGCATTACTTGTATGGAGTGACATGTAAGATTTTCACGGATCATAAAAGTTTGAAGTATATCTTTACGCAAAAGGATTTGAACATGAGGTAAAGGAGATGGTTGGAGTTGATAAAGGATTATGATTTGAACATCCAATATCACGAAGGGAAGGGCGAATGTAGTTGTCGACGCACTCGGTCGAAAGTCCTCGCATGGTGTGAATGCTTTGGCTATTCTGGAGCAACTGTGTAAGGACATGAGTAGATTGAGTCTTGAGATAGTTAACAAGCGAAGTTGTCTCAAGGATTTATGCTATGACAATTCAGCCGACTAATTTCGATGAGATTTGCGAGAATAAAGACGGAGACGTTAAGTTGGTTAGGATGAAGCAGAAGTTAAGGGAAGGAACGAAAAGCGGATGGTTTCAAGATTCATGAGGATAGAAGCTTAAGGTACAGAGGAAGATGGTTTGTACCACAAAGGTGTGAGGAATTAAAAGAAAAGGTGATGGAGGAAGGACATAACACTAAGTATTCTGTGCATCCCGAAGGAGATAAGCTCTATAAGGATTTGAAGAAGGTATTTTTGTGGCCGAGAATGAAGAAGGAAGTGGCAGTTTTTGTTTCGAAATGTTTGACTTATCATAAGGTGAAGTTTGAACACAAGAGACCTCAAGAAAAAGTTTAACCATTGGAAATTCTGAAGCGGAAATGGGATTCGACTTCGATGGATATTTTAGTTGGATTGCCAAAATGATGGGCGGGGGATAATAAGATTTGGGTGATTGTGGATAGATTGACGAAGTCGGCGACTTTCATTCCAATGAAGAACAATTGGAAAATGACTCAATTGACAAAGGCATATGTGAAAGACGTGGTGAAATATCACGGAGTTCCAAGGAGTATTGTATCGGATCGTGACTCGAGATTCATTTCGAATTACTGGAAGGTGCTACAAGAAGCCATGCGAACCAAGATGTTAATGAGTACTGCGTTTCATCCAGCGACGAAGGACAGACAGAATGGACGATTCAGACATTGGAGGATATGTTGAGAGCTTGTGTTTTGGAATTCCATTAAAATTGGGAAGATTTTGGACTTCATTGAGTTTTCTTACAACAACAGTTATCAAGCTAGTAATGGGATGGCACCTTTCGAAACTTTGTATGGAAGGAAGTATATAAGTCCACTATGTTGGTCGGACATAAGTGAGACAGTGACATTAGGATCGGAAATGATTCAAGAGACGGTTGATCAAGTGAGGCTGATTCAAGGTAAGATAGAAGCCGCTGAAGATCGACAAAAGATTTATGTTGATATGAAACGATGTGATGAAGAGTATGAAGTTGGGGAGAAGGTATTGTTGAATGTATCACCCATGAAAGGTAGCATGAGATTTGGAAAGATGGGCAAGCTAAGTCCGAAGTATATTGGACCATATGCGATTTTGGAAAAGGGTGGGAAAGTGGCAAATCGCTTAGCTTTGCCCACAGAGTTGTGCCGAGTGCATAATGTTTTCCATATTTCTGAATTGAAGAGGTACATCCCGGACAAGAGCCATGTTCTTCAACCTGAATTTGTAGAGCTAGATGAGTCTCTAACTTTTGAACAAAGACCTGTAAAGATCATTGATTCAAAGGTTAGAAAGACACAGAATAAGGAAGTTAAGATTGTTAAAGTCTTGTGGTCAAACCAAGACCGGGAAGAGGCGACTTGGGAAGCCGAAGATGTTATGAAAGAAAAGTACCCCGAACTATTTGTTGAGGTTAGTTGAGTCACGGGGACCTAACTCGTTTTTAAAGAGGGGTAGAATGCGATAGAATTTCGCGCGTTTCACGCAAAGTTTAGTAGTTTTGAGAGTAAGTTGTTAGTTATATAATTAATTTACAGCTCTTACCAGTTTGAACAAAGAATGATTTTAACAAAGTCTAAAAGCAATAGTTTTTGAAAAATGTTTTCTTACTCGTTTCAAGTTTCGGGAAGATAATTCTTTTAAGGAGGCTAGACTGTATTCCCCCCCATTTTTGAGACATTAAATTATAATTATAAATGATTATAATATATAGTTTTATGAATTTCATAAATAAAGCTTTTTGATATTTATAATTTATAGTTTTATGAAGTTTATAATAAAATATTTTTACAAGGTTTTATTCAAGAATTTATCAATATTTCTAAAAGAGGTTTTAAGTACTTAATTTATGTTCTAAAAATAGCAAAAATTGGTTTGGGTTTTTCTTAAAGAAATTTTCGAACCAATTGGGCCCATATTACCCTAATTTTCGATTAGGGCTTTAGCACAAATGATTTTATGGTCAAAATTATTTTATAAATTATTTTTTTTTAATCATCTAAATATTTTATGTCATCAAAATAAAATAATTTTAAGAATTTTAAAGATAGGTTAAAATTTCAAAAATATGCCATGAACACCTAATTTTTAACATTGATCAAAACCTATCTTGTTTAGAGATTGGATTGCAAATCAAATCCCCCTTTTCTCTCCTCCTTGGCCGGCCTCCCTAAGGTCCTTAGTAACCTATAAATACCCACTACTTCATCATAAACTCACTTGCAATTCTATCACAAAAATCAGAAAATTTCTCTCTTTCTTTGTCTCTTCCTTCGTTTTTCACGAGTGAGGTGTGGCACACTTTGAGCCATCAACACAACCATCACACGCCACCACCTTGCGCACCACCACAACCATCTTCAAGCTCTTACTTCCCTCTTGCTCAAGGTATCTTCCTCTTCCTCCCATAGAGCCACCATATTAGACAAAAAATTTCAAGCTAAAGCCATTCGTCGTTTAAAAATAGAGTATTTAAAGATATTAAAGTGGTTTTTCAATCTTTATTATGATAGCTTTCTTGAAATTTTACGACTTGCGGTTTTATTGCTATTTTAATGAAATAAAATTATGAAAAAAATACTTATACATAAAATTAGTGCCCAAAATTTGTTATAGGGGTTGTATATTAGTTATATAACATGTTTATGGTGTTGGACAAAGTTCTAATTGTATTTTTATATTTTTAATGCAAGGAGCCGAGTTTAGCGAGGATTTGTTCTAGAAAGGACGAAAAATTCGTGGAAAAAGGTATGTGCAGTATATCAAAGGTCTAATGGAATGAAAAGTTATGGTTTGAGTCATAGAAGAGTATGTCAAAAGTTGGAGTCGAGAAAACGATTATGTTATCCCCTATGAAATTGTTTGTGTTAAACCGAAAATCTGTTGTTTTATTTGTTTTGTTGATTTCATGAGTTTAAAGTTCTTATCTATCGTCGTCATATTTTATTCTGAGCTTGCTATAATGTATATTAAGTTTTGTTAAAATCTAGTGATTTTTAATGCAGTTCAAGTAGGTTAATAAAATTATTTAGTCGTTTTGCGGTTTTTACCGTAATATGTTTTTCCACAGACTTGAAACGTCGAATCAGAATACGACACTATTTTCAATGGATTCCTAATACAAAATATTGGTTTTTATTGTTGTTTTCGTCATTAACAAGATTTTCCAAAATTTTCAATAAAATTTAGATTGGTTTTGATCACATTGGACTGTTTTCGAAAATAAATCTTTTACAAATACCTAAAACGTAATATAAGGTTTCTAAAGATTGGTACCGGTTAATATAAGTGTATAGGTGAATCATAAAATTTGTTTTATGACCTATATAATTAATTAGGTATTTAATTCGGATTTTTATATGTTTTATCGCTAGTTTTAGGGTTTTCGGTTAAAAATCTACTAAAAATCACATAGGCCTTGTTTAGCCACGAAATTTGGTTTGAGAACTTCTTTTAGGCAGTGAAAGGTTTTAAAACTTGTTTTCGAACTTTTTTTAATTTTAGTATTTATTTCTATTTTTATCACTTAAATCAATCAACCAAATTTCCTAATTTGACTTTCTAAAAATGGAAACTTCTAAAAATGTTTTCAAAGGTCAATTACTATTAATATGAGGCTAATAAAGTGGAAAGATTCTTAAGCAAGTGTTAGTTAAGTGTTTAAGAGTTTCTATGTTGTTTAATTGTGTTTTCAGAGTCTTACGGTGTATATTTGACTTTACGGTTACGTTTTGAGTTATGTTTATTCTGGACAGCAGCTATATTATGTTAAAATAAGAAGTTTAAGAGTCTTAAATTACATATTTAAGTGTCTTAGAGGTTGTCCAAGAGTTATGTTGCCTTTCTGCATGTTTTGAGCAAGTTTTGACCATAAGAGTCATGTTTACACGTTAAGTCAAAGTCAAAGAGTTTTATAAATCACATTTAAAGTAAAGTAATGATATGTGAACAGTTATAAGCAAGTTATTTATTGAAGGAACATGGGTCCTCATTCAGGCCAAATGAGGTTACAATACGGTGGAGATATGTGTGCCGTAACGCTGTACTTCAATACTGGAGTGTGACGATGCTTCACTGTTTTAGTTAAAGAATTCCATAAGAGTTAAGTTCTGGACATGAGGTGGATGGAGACCATGTATCGTTGTTCGAAAGGTCGTACACCTTTCAGTTAGAGTTTGGACTGTACGGAAACACTAACCTACTTGTTGGTAACCGTCTTTACAAAGAGCCTGTTCACGTATCCTAATAAGCAAGCAAGTATTAAAGCAAGTCCTAAAGCAAGCAAAGTTATAAAGCAAATTAAAGAGCTTTACAAGCTAATGAGAAAGTTTATGAGTCATGAGTCTTAAAATTGAGTGAGAGTCTTGTTATGTGTGTCTTATGTGCTATGTGCTTAGACTGTGTCTTCGTGTTATTATGCTTTTGCTATGTTGTGCATAGTCAGCGGTTTGCTGACACATATACATTCATGTTTTTGTTGTTCTGTTTGCTTGTTAAGCATAATAAGTGCAGGTTGTTGAGCATATGCATGGTTTGAAGGGATTTCGTGAAGAGTGAACTTGTTTTTAGTAGTTTGGTTTTGAACTTTTGACTTTCTAAGTTGGTTTTGAATAAGGGCCTTAACGGTTCCAAGCTGTAAGAGTTGACTTAATACTTTGACTTAGTAATTTAGAGACTTCCTCTGTGAGTTTGTTTTGACTTTTACAAAATGGTTTTAGTGATCTGTTTGTTTTACCTTAGCTGTAGCGTTGCAACTAGTTTTCACAATTAGTTGTGGCGTGGCGGTAGCATGCTCAAGTTCCTCTTGTTTATAGGTTTGAGGTAAGTTAGAAAGTGAGGAACTTGGGGGTGTTACAGAGGGATGTTAGTTTCTTGATGGGAAGTCTCACCTACAGTGGCTGCCTCCTCCTCGCCAACTAGGCTAGTGGCATCACCAAGGGGAGCGGCGTCAGCAGGAACGGAAAAAGCAGGAAGGAGGTCAGCTAGACTCCTAAAGTGCTCGAAATATTCATCTACCACACTCTGACAACCTTTAACTGTAGCTGCCTTATGGTAGACTTCATAGGCATTCATAGCTCTCCCTCTTATAAAAGAAGAAGCAGCTTCATCTTTGTAGTCTTCCTTCAAAGCCTCCAACTCCTTCTCCACCTTTTCACTCCTCCTTTCCAGCTCTTTCTTCGTTTCTTCAAGGATGAACTTGAAATCCTCCTCTAGCTTGGACTTCAAGTCAACTACCGCCTTCTCTACCTTCTCAGCCTGCTGCTTCTTTAAGAGTTCATTCTCCGCCATCAGGTTGTTCACCTTAACCGTAAGCTTGCCATGTTTAGCAGTGAATCCCTTCACCAAGTTCTTGGCAGCTAAAGCACCTTGTAGGGCCTATATACAATAAGTTAGGCAAATTGAATAAGAGGAAAGCGCAAATATGGAGGAATTCACCAGCAACAAAGGAACAAACCTGGAGAGAATGGCTAGCTACTTGGCCAAGCATGACATTAGGAGGGAGATTGTTGAGGTGCTGGCTACCAGCTGGAAAGAGAAACATCTCAGCATAGGGCCATATTCCTTCCCCTATACCTTCCTTAGATAGAAATGTAGGTGGATAGGTCAGCTCCAAGTCATCTACAAATATAGGATCAGGTTACATAGGATACTTTGAAGGAGGAGGCATGATAACAGCAGCTTCAATAGTCCGTGATGCTGTATTGGCAGAGCTAGTCGTGCTGCTGCTAGTAGTCTTCCTTTTTGAAGCTCTCCTCTTTACTTCCTGAAAAAACATCTTTTCTAGACCTGTAAATTCATAGCTAGGTAAGTATCAGCCTTCTAAGCATAGAAAAACCAGCTATAGGTACATAGGAAGAAGTCCATACTAGAAGACATAGCAGATGTTGGAGTGGAAGATCCTTTGGTGGCGTCAAAGGTCCTTTCCTAAATAGGACGGCTTTGAAATTACCTAGTTGCACAGCTTTCAGTAATCAAAGGGGGAGGGAGTGAAATGCAAAAGAAAGCGAGTAAGAACAAGATTAATACAGTATTAAGCAAACAAAACGTGAGAGGAATTAGCACGTATACCTGTAAGGTTCCATCAACTAGGAAGCCAATCTCCCTCTTTTCCAAGGGAGAACTTCTCCACAAAAAAGTACTTACTTTTCAACCCTTTATCTGGTGCGCCCTCATCATCCACTAGTTTATTCCCTGCTACCCTAACTTTCAAAGTGGTATATCCTTGACCTACTTTTCTAATAGAATATATTGCCATCAAGTCATCAAGCCCAAAGTCTAACTCCACTCCTTCCTTTTTTTCCTCAACCAACTTACAAATTCTCTAGAACGATGATTGAAACTGACCTGGACTTAGAGCTAAGCGTTCAATAGCGGCTTTAGTAAGCCCGGTAAGTGGGAAGGTGAACTCAATTGAAAAGGGGTATTTAAAGAAACAGACATAATTGGAGGGAAAAGTTTCAGGACGTTGGCTGGCAGAGGGAGCCACAAATTGGGCAGACTTAGGAAATTGACCCATCGTTGCAATTTGTTGCAAACGCTCCTCAGTTACCGTACTAACTACGTCACCTTAGCTCTACCCATCATAATTGCAAAACAGTTCCTAAATGTTAGCGAATATCTATGATTCTTAAGGGAACTTAGGGGTCAAATTGGGTCATAATAAACAGAAAGTGGAAGAAGATCTTAGTACCTGAAAAGAGCTAAATTGATCAAGAATCAATGAGGGATAAATAAGGTGATTGTCATAATCAGTTTGTTCAATAATGTTTGGATATGGCTTATATTACGAATAAAAAAGTGCACAAGTGGTGATTCACTTATTCCATGTTGGGATAACATGAATTTGAGGACAAATACTTTTCAACCAGGGGAGAATGATGTGAATTTGAGTACAAGTGAGATATCCTATAATGCACCAAAAGTGGATGAGCCAATTAACCTTAAAATAAACGATATTGCGTTTAATAGAGATAAATCACAGGTATGGGTGACAATGGTTAAGGAACTTGACACTGTGGATGATAGTGGTGGTTTCCTAGCCAACACCATTGATCATTGATACATTGCACTGGTGAAGTAGGTGCCATTAAATAAGTTATGTATTATTAACTAATTTATGCACTTATAGGATGGATACAAATGGTGGTTCCAGGGAATAAGTTTGTTTGGTCCATGAGTATTTTCCCATTTCACTTGATAGGGTTTTCTCATTTTGGACATCATTGCTGTCATTTCTTGTGGACTCTTGATCATCATAATTATGCTAAACTTCATAGAGAATGGTTTCTTGAAGGTTTATTGATTAAAAGACTGAATCTTGAAGTTTCTTTAATTTCTTGAATTTTGCGCAAAAATTGACGAAAACAACTATGGAGGAAATTTTGACGACTTTAAAGGATCTTGGGTATCAAGTTATTTTTGTGGTTTTTAGCTTTATTTCTTATGATAATCTTGTTAATTAATTATGTAGTTAAGTTGTTAGGATAATTTCTTGATTAGATAAGTTTGTTAGTGTTTGTTAGCAAGATAAGGTCAAGATGCAGTGATGATGTGGCATTCTTATCTTGTGAGTCATACTTGAGTCCTTTATTTATGCTAAATTTCAGCCTAGTTGGTGCGTGTTTTAGTTTTTTTTGAGTCTTAGAAAGTTGTTAGAACTTAGTCTTAGGTTGTTCTACAAATAGCTTTTAGAATTCCTTGTAAAATACAAGTTTTAATACATAGAATTTTCATTCAAAAATTCCGGAATTTCTTGTGCAATTTTATTGGATTTTGCTCAAGTTTTTCTTCATAAATTCGTGAATCAAGAGTAAAAAATGAATTTAGATCCTAATTAATTAATTACAGGAGTGTGTTAATTAATCAACTTTCAATCAAAGTTGTCCAGGAGTGGAAATTTAATTGTTCTACACGTGAGTTTAAAGAGATCAAGGACAACTAGGATGGAGATGTGAAATTAGACGGAATAAAGGAGAAATTGAAGGCAGCAAAGGCTATGGACTTCAAAATCCATGAAGATGGAAGGTTGAGGTATAAAGGAATTTGGTGTGTACCACAAAAAATGTGAAGATTTGAAACAGAAGATTATAGAGGAAGGTCATAATACACCATACTCAATTCATCCTAGAGGTGATCAATTGTATAAGGAATTCAAAATAGTGTATTGGTGGCATAGAATGAAAAGAGAAGTGGTTGAATTCACATGTGAGGGTCTTACTTGTCAAAAGGTGAAATTTGAACAAAAAAGGCCACAAGGAGAAGTTCAACCACTAGAAAAACCCTGATGGATGTGGGATTGCATATCAATGGATTTTGTAACTTGCTTTCTGGAGTCGAGAAATCAAAATGATACCATATGGGTTGTGGTGGATAGGCTTACTAAGTCAGCGGTGTTTATACCGATGAAGGAGACTTGGAGGATGGAACAACTTGTAGAGGCTTACATAAAGCTTGCTGTGAGGCTACATGGAGTTCCAAAGGGTATCGTGTCGGATAGGGATTCTAGGTTTCTTTCGAAATTCTTGAAAAGTGCCCAAGAGAACTTCGGTAAAACATTGGAATGAGTACAGCTTTCCATCCAGCAACCGTTAAACAAACAAAAAGAACCATACAGACTTTAGAGGACATGCTGAGAGCTTGTATAATGGATTTTCAAGGGACTTGGGAGGATTGTTTGGATTTGATTGAGTTCTCGTACAACAATGCCTATCATGAAAGTATTGGCTTGGCACCTTTTGAAGCACTGTATAGAAGTAACTGCAGAAGTCCCTTATGTGTTGAGTGACATAAGTGAGACAATGATTCTGGGAACTCAGTTGATTAAAGAAACTACCAATACAGTAAGAGTAATACAAGCAAAAATCCAAGCAGCACAGGATAGGCAGAAATCTTATGCGTGAAGAAGTTGTGTTTGAACTTTGAAGTAGGTGATAAGTTGTTACTTAAAGTATCACTGATGAAAGGTGTAATGAGGTTCAAAAAGCAAGGAAAATTGAGCACAAAATACATTGGACCCAATGAGATCTTGCAAAGGATTGAGAAGGTCTCCTAGAAGATAGTATTACCAATAATGGAGTTGAGCAAAGTTCACAATGTCTTTCATGTGTCTCAACTAAGAAAGTATGTGCCGGATGAGTCACATGTTTTGCAATATGAAACGATAGAGTTAGACTAAAGTTTAACCTATGAAAAGAAGCCAATTAAAATAATTGATAGTGTTTGGGATACTCGTAGGAAAAGTATCAAAGTAGTGAAGGTGTTGTGCTTTAACCAAGAATCCGAGGAAGCAACATTGGAAGCTGAAGATATGATGAGAGAAAAGTATCCAGAGTTATTTCAGGTTAGTAGAGTTACAGTGACGTAAATGGATTCTTAAGGGGGTTAGAGTACGAAATAATTTTGTGCATTTTAACCCTAAAATTTGCAAGTTTTTACATTTTTTAGTAAAGTTTTATGATTGTTTTTTGTCTGCCTACTCAAAGTTGTCAAAGAAAGGTTGAGTTAAATGTCTAAAGTCTACAACAACATAGGATAAAAATGAAAACTTTTAAATTAAACTTAGTTTCCACTCAAGTTCCATATAAAAATTTACAGAAAGTTTCGGGACGAAATTTTTTTAAGGGGGCTAGACTGTAACACCTAATATTTTCATGTGTACATTTTTTTATCTTTATTGAAAATTTAAGTTAAATAACAAAGGAAATTTAAATTAATTGATAATTAACATAATTGTTTTATGTTTTCTACAGATTATAAATTATAATCATGTGACTTTGAGTTTTATTAAATATTTTACAAATTTCTATAAATAGAATTTTTTAAGTTTCCTAAATTGTTTTAAAACAAGGGCACAAAAGTAATTTCAAAATTGAAGGGTATTTATGTAATTGCACCAAGTCCTACTTTGGGCCTATAAATACACCTTAAAACCCAAAATTTCATATTTATTTAGCAATCTAGTGAATTAGGATTTCAAACTAATAAATAAATAAATAAAATAAAATAAATGTTTTCGAATTTTGGGAAAAAGATGAAGAAAAAAAAAGTTCTTCATCGCTTCTCTTTCCCACCGTCGCTTTCCTTGTTGGCGTCCCCTTTGCGCGCCGCCCCTGCCGCAGTGCGCCACCTCTCCGGCCATCGTGCTCTTCCTCCCCTTTGTTGGTATATTTCGAACACCTTATAAAATAAATTCTTCTCTTTTTCTTTTTAAATCAATCTTTATAATTATGTGTAATCATAATTTATAATTATGTGTAATCATGTTTTTATGATTCTAATCATGTTTTATAAAGTTATGATTATGTTTAAAGTATGAATTTATAATGTTCTTCATGAAATTTTAAATTAGGGTTTAAGAAATCATGAAATTTGTAGTTGTATGGCTTTTAGTGATCTAAACTTTTATATTATGATCATAAATCATTGTAGTATACATTGAGGGTTGTTAAAGTTGTTTAATATTGCTGTCAAATTTTTAAACCCGTGAAAACATAGAGTAGAAATATGATTAACATGTTTTACTACATGAAAAATTATTTTAAAGCGTAGATTAGATGTATAATATAATGATGGTATTAGATTGTAAAAGAGTCTTATGTTTGATTTATGATGTTTTAAAGAGTTTTTAAGGAGTTTTGAATGAATAAATCAAGCAGTAAATTTTTGTTAACACATGTTTATGCCTAATAAAAATAGTAGCATGTGACATAATTAGTTTTAATTATTTTTAATGCATCAAAATATTGCATGATGATCTTAGGACATGGCTATGGTGCTTTATGATCAAAGTATGGTATTTAAAAAGGTTTTAAAATGTTTTTAAGTAATTTAATGAAGCTGCCATTTTTGGAAAGTTACCGAAAATCAAGTGTTTTGAAAAGAAAAATTAAATTAATATACGGGATTGAATAGAGACCATATAAGGAATGTTTTGGACAAGTTTCCAACATAAAAAGTTAGTTTAGAGTTGTTGTAGAAGTTAGTCAACAAGGTTTTAATTTAGTTTCGATTTTCTCTATGTAGGAGAATTCGAGTTTGGTCACTTTTAGGATTTGTGACGGATCACCACTACAATACAAGGTATGTAAGTACTAAAGGCGAAAGTAAACGTGGATTTCATGCTTGGCGGTTAATATTACATGTTAAGAATGTGAACATGAATTGTTGTTTGGTTGACTTTCATGACAAGTATGCTAGTATAAAAGTATGATTCTTATACTTAGTTGACATTCGACCTATATAGCATTATTAATTTATCATGAGTAATTGCAATGTTAAAATTATTTCTAAAGTTGGCCAATGGTTAATAAAGCAGGAAAGGAAGTTAATTGAGGTGATTAGTTTCTTAATTAGCAAGAAAGATAGTTCGTGAATTTTTATTCACATGTTTAGTAATAGTTTAATGAGCAAATATTTATATACCACTGAGAGTATAATGTGTGGTCAAGAAGAATAAATAATTAGCCACTCACAGTTAATGTATTGTAAAGGAAGTTTAGTTTAATTAAATGACACACAAGATTATTTTCGAATCACTTTAAATCCAAGATAATTAATATGGTTTTGCTTTTTTCTATGCATGCCTCTATGTGTTGTTGTTTGTGAGTCATAATATTGTTAAAGCTTTTAATCACGTAATTTGAAAGAGAATTCGCACCAAAACTCTTGGAACGTATATATACCTTGAGTATGAACAATGGGGGGAGTCGTATGCAACAGTGATCTATGACTTCTAATTGGAGTACAAGATGTTGCACTCTTTTATATTTTTATGCGCTTGAATTCTGTCATTATATGTGTCATAAGTAATACCTTCTTGGAGTTGTTCCTAAGTTGGTTCCCAATAGGGCGATTTTAAAGGAAAGGAAACCCGTTTATTTCCATATTCAAAGTTTAAACATAATAAATAGTGTATATGATTTAAGTCTACGCAAAGGTGAAGAGATGTCAACGGTAAGAAGTATGTGTGTTATACTTTTGTTTCATTTTAATATTCATCATGCTTTGCATAGTATTTGGTATTTATGTACACAGATTTGCTTATTTAGTGTGTTTGTGTGCATGGCTTTATCTTTGAGTTGGCCCTACGGTGACCCATTTTGATGGCAAGTAGTTGTCTAGATTAAGAAAAATCTAAAAGTATAGGTGGGCACGGTCAATCATGCTAGGTTGTAGTGTGAGCGCTTGCATTGTTGTTTTCGTTGTTTTATGGACTTGTTAGTTATTTTTATTGTTTGTTGACTTTTGTTTTTGGAGTCTAAAGTGTATTTGGTTTTGAAGAGTCATTAAGACGGTTCCGAAGTGTAATAAAGATTTTAATTTGTTTTTCCTTTTTGGTTTTGACTTTGGTTTGCCTTTTAGATTATTTCACATTTTACATTGAGTTTAAATTTGGTTTTAGTTTTTAAAGACTTCTGATGTAGTACTTTGATAAAAGCCTTAGTCATTATCATGGTGGAGGTAATACTTTGATTTTTCCTAGTTAAGTAGCAATTATATTCATGATTATTTATTATTATTTTCTATTATATTTATATTATATTTTCGGAAAATCTAAAAAAGCGAAGTTAGGAAATTCCAGTGTGTTACAAATGTGCGTGTAGTCAGGAGATTTATGGTTTGGCATCATTCTCTAGGAGATTTATACGTAATTTCTCAACCATAATGGCTCGTATTACTCAGTTGATGAACAAAAGGGAGTTCAAGTGGACTTCTAAGGCTTAGGAGGCATTTGAGGAGGTCAAGGAGAAATTATGTAATGCTCCTATTCTTTCATTGAATGATTTTGATAAGCTGTTTGAAGTGGAGTGTCATCCTAGTGGCGTGGGCATTGGAACAGTTTTGATTCGAGAAAAGAAACTTGTTTCATATTTCAATGAGATATTAAGTGGAGCTAAACTTAATTATTCCAATTATGATCGAGAAATCTATGCAATTATAAGAACATTGGATCATTGGTCACATTATCTAGGCCCTAAACCTTTCATTCCTTATTCAGATCATGAAGCATTGAAGTATATAAATGGTTAACGAAAACTTAACTGTAGGCATACAAAGTGCGTGGAGTTTCTTTAGTCTTTTACCTTTTCATCTTGGTATAATTAAAGAAGGAAGGGGTAGTGTGGCAGCTGATGCTTTAACAAAAAGATCATATTTATTTGCTATGGTGGATACTAGAGTGTTAAGATTTTAGCACCTGATAGAGTTATATGTCAGTGATTCAAATTTTGCTGCAGAATATCAACAACCCACTAATAATTTCACAATTCAAGATTGTTTTCTATTCAGGAACAACAAGCTGCGCATTCCTAAATGTTGAGTTCGTGAATTAATGTAAGGGAGGCTCATAGTGGCACACTAGCTGGTCGTTTTGGGGTTCACAAGACTTTTGAGATGGTGAGTGAGTATTTCTATTTGCCTAAGATGATAATAGATATTCATTTAGTTGTTTCGAGATGTGCTATATGTCATAGAGCTAAGTCTACCATTGTTAAAGGCCTTTATACGCCATTGCCTGTTCCTGATACACACTGGGATAGTGTTAGCATGGATTTTTATCATTAGTGATTGCCTAGAACACAGAGGGGATGTGACTCAATTATGTTTGTGGTTGATTGGTTTTCTAAAATGGCTTACTTTATAACAATGATTAAAACTGATGATGCTCAACATGTTGCTAATTTATATTTCATGGAGATTGTAAAGCTGCATGGCATACCTAGGAGTGTTGTAAGTGATAGTGATTCAAAATTTCTTATTCACATATGGAAGTGTTTATGCAGGATGGTGGGTACAAATATGCTTTTTAGTACTTCTCATCATCCTCAAATAGCTGGGCAGATTGAAGTTACAAATAGAATATTGGGTACCTTATTATGTGGACTAGTGAGTTAAACACAGAAGGATTGGTACATTCGTCTAAGTCATGTTGAGTTTGGTTACAACGGGGTTGTTTCATCCACTACAGGTCATTCACCTTTTGAAGTTGTGTATGGAGTCAATGCATATATGCCCATTGGTTTGATACCTTTGGCAAGGGATGAGCTACATGTGGATGTGAAGAAGAGTTTGGAAATCTTCAAGAAAAAGTGTGAGGCTGGGAAAAAGAAGATTTCACATATGAATGAGGTATATAGGAGGCGTTCCAACAAGAACAGAACCCAACATGTGTTCAAACTTGGTTATTTGGTATGGATTCATCTCAAGACGGAGCAATTTCCACATAGGAGGAAGAATAAACTGATGCTTAGAGCTGATGGACCTTTTGAGGCGATAAAAGCGTACGGGGAGAATGCCTACAAAATTGATTTTCCTGATGAATATGGTAATGTGAATCCTCCTTTTAACATTGGGGATCTCTCACCTTACTATGATGATTTGAATTTGGGGGCAAAGTCTTTTCAACCAGGGGAGAATGATGTGAAATTGAGCACATGTGAGTTATCTAAACTTAATCAAACTTTGGATGAGCTAGTAAACCTTATATTGAACCCAATTGACCTTCATAAGAATAAAACACAAGTTTGGGTGAAAACGGTAAAAGTTAATGATGCAATGGATGGTAGTGGTGGCTATTTGGATGGCTATCACAACAATTACCATTAATCACTATTATATTATATTGGGGTAGTAAGGTGTTAAATTGATAATGGTTTACGGATTATTGGTGTACCATCGCATTATCACTTTCCAGGATGGATGGTGAGTTGAGGGAATAAGTTTGTTTTGTCCATGCGGTTTTTCCCACTTAAGTTGATAGGGATTTTCTCATTTTGGACATTATTGCTTTTATGTGTGGGTCACAGTGCTGGTGTCTTACTTCAAGATTATCTTTGGAGCATGGTGAATATTAGGTTGAATGTTTCTTGATTAAAAGATTCGTTCTTGAAAGGTTTCTTGATTTAAACATTCTTTCATAGAAGGGTTCTTGAAGATTGAAGCTAAATCTTGAAAATTGAAGAAAATGGAAGCCTCTTCTTGGGCTCGAGTTTTCATGATCAAGAAATGGTTTTTGGGCTTCTTATGTTCTTATCTCTAATGGGTAAAATTGAACTTTTTATGATGTTTATCTTGTTTTTAGTTAGTTTTTTTGTGTTACATTGTTATAGTTGTCAATAGATTTTTTTGTTAAGCTTTTAGAGTTGTTATAAGGTTGTTGGGATATTTAGTACTAAAAATAGCCTAAGAATTCAATGTAACAACATAAATCTTTGTTTGATTCATCAATAAAATTTCGTGTGTTAGTCTTCTTGTGCAATTAAAGAGTTGATTGTTCAAGTGGCTCATAAATTCATGTTTTCAAGAGTGAGGAAGAATATTAGAACATATTTATTTAGTTTCAGGAGTTATCTAATTAACTAGCTTTCAATTAATTTTTCTGGTGTGATAATTTAATTGAATTTTCAGTGAGTTCTGATTGTCATTTGTGAGTACCACTTAAAATCCACATCACAACATCAAATGGTGAATGTTTCATGGCATACGTAGGTGACCTAGTATAAGCAAACTCAACATGTGCAAGCTCCAAATCCCAATCCTTCTGATTCTTGCTCATTAAACCACACAACAACATTCCAAGAGTTCTATTAGTGACTTCAGTTTGCCCATCAGCTTGAGGATGATAAGTGATAGCCTGTCGAAGTGGCTACTACAAATAAACCATACAAGGCTCACTAGGCTACTAGTAAGGGCAATTAAGGATCGAATCCCACGAGATAAAAGTTTTTACACTAAGGCGGTCTAGGGAGTAAGTTTAAGTTGATTTTGCTTTAGAAGTAAGATTGTCACTAACGTTGATTTAATTTAACTTGAGTCTAAGATTAAAGACGATTAAGGTAAGGAATACATTGCTCACTTCCTGCATGAAGGCGTGGATTCCTAGGTCAAACCAAACGTAGAGGCAAAAGTCAAGGAGAAGTCTCTCTACGAGTCATGTCTACTCTCTCGTGCTAGCATGACGAGCGGAGTTATGAATAGAACCTATGCTCATGGCGTGAGCACAAAATGACTCCTAAGCACTTTTTCACGAAGACTGGTAACGTCCCTTAACTTTAACACCTATTCTCATGGTTTTCAAACTAATCAAACATGGTGAGTCTTCACTCAACTTCATCTCTCGATCCTACGTTGAGGAACCTAAGACGACATCTATGGAAGCAAATCCTAGACTATGTGATTTATAACATGTAGCAACTCTAGTCACCCGCAAGTTCGGTTTTTACTAAGAACCTAGTTAGGTTATGAAGTTGGTGAGGGTTTCACCCATACCCTAGCACTAAAACTACTCACTTCACTTTTTACTATTTAAACACATATTTTTATTCCTGATTTAGAAGTTATAGCAAAGAAATAAGTGATGACAATGGATTATAAACTAAACTAAACAAACTTATCAAATGGAAAAGAGCTTTTTCTATTTATTAGTAATATTATTGCAAAGAAGTAAGTTATGCAAGTAATTTAGACAAACTAGAAAAGCAATAGAGAAATAAAGGGAAGGACAACGTTTAATCTTGAGAATAAACTAAAACAAAAGGCAATAGAAAATAAGAACAAAGACAAGATTAACTTGAGAAGAATTATGAAATAAAACTAAAAGATATAGAATGATAAGTACAGAAGTATGATAATTTAAGTGGACATTAATGAAGGGTTTAAAGTTTACTATGAAGCTTGAATTATAACTTTGATGCAATTCCAATGTTGTCCAAGTAACAACGATGAATTCCTAAAGCTTGAGTAAATGATGATCAACCAATAACTTAAACCAAGAACATGAGACCAAGATCGTAAACCAAATAACTTTGGATGGATAATGAAACTAAGAACAGTAACCCAAGAGCGTTGAATAACAAATAGTCAAACACTAGTAGAAAAATGGGTCGCTAGTATCGTTTTTTTTAAGGCTATCAGTATCGCTTTTTACACGATACTAATGGAGGCGTTACTAATAGGAAATTCTATTAGTATAGTTTGTAAACAATACTAATAGCTTCTACTAGCTATTAGTATCTTTTTCCACGAAAATGACACTAATAGGTCAGCTATTAATATTGTTTTTCCATACAAACTATACTAAAAGACTTTTTATGTTAAAAAAACTATTAGTATCGTTTTTCCTTGGAAATGATACTAATAGTGAAGTTTTTTCTTAAAAACAGTATAATTTAGCTTCTAAAGACAATAATAACATCAATTATATTAAATTATTACAATAAATGATTATAATAATACAAAATATTTCACTTTTTATCTCACATTGAGAGTATAATCCGACCATTAGCATACACATCTCCTTCAACATCTCGTAAATTATTTCAATTCTAGTCTCAAATTGAGAGGAAAATCCGATCTTTAACAGACTCACTTCTTCAACATCTTGTTGTCATCCCAAGTGCGCCTTTGCTATAAGGGACATATCTTTCAGTATAGTCCTTCAAAACAACAACAAAAACACGTATAAGCAATGCAAGATTGTAAAATAATCAAGAATGCATTAAGGCACACAAAACTAAGCAAAGTAGCAAACAAAACCGCAAAACTATCAACCCAAAAATTCATTGACATCATCATTGACATATTTCTAATAATCCAACTCTCAACCAAACAATTCGCCGAAACATCACTACATGAAACTCCAAGCAAACCACCATCTGTATTAATCGAACACAACATAGTACACCATTGCAATAAACATATGGTCCACCATCAGTATTATCGCATACAATATCATGTTACTTTTACATTTTTTTCGTTAAACAACCTTATGATTTCTATATAGTCATACTCGCAACCTGTTCGCTAGCTAAAAGAAATTTTCAATTCAAATTACACATACTTGATACTTCTAATCATTACTTAAGCTCATCGACACACACCAAATACATAACGGGAACATAGAACAATGGAATATAACAAGAGTGACAAAGGATTCAATGAAAATACAAACATCTAGAGTTGTAGTTCTTGGCTTAACATAGGACCAAAATCAATGGGGTCCTCCAAAAAGGGAAATAATACGTAACATAACATAACATACTCAACAACATTAATTAATTTATTCTAAAACACTTGAAAGTTGAAACCACCGTTAAAATCAAGTTTCAACATTTTCAGAAGACCCAGTTTGCAGAAGAACAACTGCTAGACAAATCATTATAAGCAGTGTAGTTGCTAATCAGAATGCATGAAAAATATAAAATTTACTAAATGAGCAACGAACAATAAGAACCAAACCAACAAAACCCCTATAATTAAACCAAATTAAAACCCCTTGGAACTGCAAATCTACGTTCAGAAATTGTAAAAAAAAATCAAAAAGGGGGGAAAACGTGACGGTCTTAGAAGCATTGGTCTCATATTGAATTACACATTCATCACCAAGAGTTATTCTTGCAAGGGTGTATGTGTCAACTTAGTCGAAGTTCACTGGGAGTCATGTGAGGTGATGTAAATAAGGATTGCAAGAAAAAACTACATACAGGATAGAATTAATTGCACAAAGAACAGGGGTTGCAGGGACATAAAAGATGGAGAAACCAGTTGATGGGCAAATGAAATGAAAGAAACTAATAAATTGTTGTTGTATGTGAGAGTACTTGTTGTGTAGTCTTCGTAGTTTCTTAATTTATTTCCTTATGGAGTTATCTAACTATTGTTGGATGTTGTGTTATTTTCGAAGTTGAGTTTTTGGATTTTAAGGGCCATTAATATGGTTTCGACGTTTAATAAAGTTTTGAGTTGATTTTCTTTTGGTTTTTGTTTGGTTTTAGTTTGAAATTGGCTTTTTGGAGTTCAAGTTTTAAAATTGGTTTGGTTTTAAAGACTTTCGTTGTAGTACTTTAATAAATGCCTTCGCCGTTATCACGGTGGTGGTAATACTATGGTTTTTCCTCGTTAATTAGGAGTATTAATAATTATATTTCTTCAATATTTATAATATGTTTTCCGAGAAATCTCTAGATGAAAGTTAGGAAATTCCATGGTGTTACAAAGTGGTTACCAGAGCTTAGCTTTCGACATAAAATAAAATTTTATTTTGGGGGTACCCTACGTTTGATTTTCAAGAGGAATTTCCAATTTTGCAAAGTTATTGGAAATCGAAATTTTCTAAAAATAGTAATTTTCGAAAATAGAAAGTTTAGGGAAACAAATGTTTTAAAATTATTTACATGTGCAGGTATGTACTATGTGTTATTGCTTTAATATCATGTGGTGGGATTGGGTAGGAAGTTTGGGCATGTAAGATAGACTTTATTTATGTTCTTTCATACATTTAAGTACATGTTTAGAGATGTTGCTTATTTGAGTAGCTATGTGTAAAAGAAATTGTATTTTAGCCAACAGACCTTTTGTTTTAAAACTGTTAGTTTGGTTTTGTTATGGGAAGGATGGTCTATTAGTATTAAGTGTTGTGCAGGATGGTGGATAACATGCCTGATAAGGATACTCAGATGGGGACGTTGGAAAAGAAGGACTATGAGAGTCCACCCCAATAAGTCTGGAAGATACGATTTTATTGTTGGTACATGAGTACGATGTTGAAGCTACCGTAGTGCGACCAAACTGATCATGTGTCTGCCCTAATTGTTAGTTGTTTGCAAAACCATCCACCCTACATGGAGATTAAAGCGATGTTTAGTTACTTTTATTTTGCTAGAGGACTTCCAAATTGCATCAAGTATAAAGATGCAGTTGGTCAAAGGTGTTGCGGTTGGAGGTATTTGAAAGGTTATATTTCAAGGTAGGAGAAGGAGTTCCAGGAGTCGAATGCAAGTTAGGAGACCCCACACACACTATGCCTAAGTGATCATGAAGGTGATGAGATGGCTTTGAGGGAAACCACTTCTAGTTTACAAAGTTATGAATCGAGGGATAAAGAGGAGCTTGATCCTGAGAAAGATATGGATGAAGATACATAGGAGGACATGGAAGATGATGTGAAGGATTACCCCGAGTTTACGCCTAAGAAATATGTAATATCGAAGGTCAAAAATGACAATGTCAATGTTTAGAAGTTTTGTTACATATATGAGTTCGTTAATATTGTTTTAGCATTGTTAATGTTTAGATTGTTGGACATTTTAGATTGTTGTTTATTTTTGCGAATAAGTGGCAGTGAGCCAAAAGAAATATTAGGAGGAATTAATCAATAAGAGTTCTTATGGGAATGAAGTAATAAATGAGAAAGTTCTTTTAGGAATAGAAGCCTCAAATAAAATAGAACCAAGGGAATTATTTTTATTTCTTATGTGCTTTATTCTTATTTTAATGGTTGTGTAAACAATCAAAACTAAGTGAATCATTCGCTCTAAAAGAATGAAAACTTCTCTTGTGAGATGAAATGAGAAAATGTTTTATGTTATGAATTTATGTTGTTCTAAATTAGAGTTAGACATAATTTAATATAAAGGTCTTTTCCCTCTACAGGAGAAATAGAATGGCTGAACGTAACAACAATCAGCTGAATGATGTAGTCATGCAATTAGCTACTGTAGCTGAACAGTTACTTGCTAGAGGAAATGGAAATGGTGACCCTGCTAGGGAACTTTTCAAGAAGATTTCTCAAATTAAGCCACCCACTTACCAAGGAGAGAACAATCGAACTATTCTAGATGGATGGTTGAGAGGATTTAACAAGTTGTTTGAAGCAGTAAAAGAGCGGCCTACACCTAAGAATGTGATGAATGTACGGAGTTTCTTAGGGTTATTAGGTTATTATAGGACGTTTGTGAAGGACTTTTCGAGAATTGCTAAACCAATGGCGTCATTAATGAAGAAGGAATGTATGTTTGTGTGGAGTGATAAGTGTGAAGAGGCATTTCAGACCTTAAAGAAGCGTTTGACTACGGCACTAGTGCTGGCTGACTTTGCCTGATGGAAGTGATTCCTATGATGTGTACAATAATGCTTCTAAAAATGGTTTGGGATATGTGTTGATGCAAAATAGAAAAGTGATAGCGTATGCTTCAAGACAATTGAAGCCATACGAAGCAAACTATCCTATTCACGATCCTGAGCTAGCACCGATCGTGTTTGCTTTAAAAATATGGAGGCATTACTTGTACGGAGCGAAGTGTAGGATCTACAAGGACCACAAGAGGTTAAAGTACTTTTTCAGTCAAAAATATTCAAACATGAGACAAAGAAGATGGCTTGAGTTGATCAAGGATTGCGATTTAGATATCCAATACCACGAAGGGAAGGCTAATGTTATAGCGGATGCTTTAACCCGTAAAACAAAGGATAGGGTGAATACTTTAGTGGTCGCTAACAGACCGTGTAGAGACATGGAGAGAATGAACTTAGAGACAGTAAAGGAGGTAGAGTTGGAAGCAATACTTTGTAATCTTAGTATCCAAGCAACAGTACTTGTGGAAATTAAAAAGAACAAGGAGGGAGATGAGAATTGGATAGAATTAAGGGGAAATTAAAAGAAGGAAAGGCTATGGACTTCAAGATCCATTAGGATGGAAGCATGAGATATAAAGGAAGGTGGTGTATACCAGGAAAATGTGAAGATTTGAAATGGAAAATCATGGAGGAAGGTCATAATACACCGTATTCAGTGCATCCTAGAGGTGATAGGCATTATAGGGATTTGAGGAAGGTGTATTGGTGGTCTAGGATGAAAAGGGAAGTGGCCGAATTCGTGAGCAAGTGTCTTACTTGTCAAAAAGTGAAGATTGAGCATAAGAGACCACAAGGAGAAGTCCAATCACTCGAAATACCAGGATGGAAATGGGAATGCAAATCAATGGACTTTGTAACTTGCTTGCCAAAGTTGAGGAATCAAAATGATACCATATAGGTTGTGGTGGATTGGCTTACTAAGTCATCGGTGTTTATACCAATGAAGGAGACTTGGAGGATGGAACAACTTGCAAAGGCATACATAAAGCATGTTGTCAGGCTACATAGAGTTCCAAAAGATATCGTGTTATATAGGTATTTTAGGTTTCTGTCGAAATTCTGGAAAAGTGTCCAGGACAACTTTGGTTGAAAATGAGTACAACTTTCGATCAAGCAACTGATGGACAAACGGAGAGAACCATACAAACGTTGGAGGACATTCTAAGAGCTTGTATCAATGACTTTCAACGGAATTTGGAGGATTGTTTAGATCTTATTGAGTTTTCATACAACGATAGCTACGATGCAAGTATTGGCATGGAACCTTTCGAAGCTTTGTATGGAAGGAAGTGCTGAAGTCTGTTATGTTGGAGTGACATAAGTGAGACGGTGATTATAGGACCTCAATTGATTGAAGATACCACTAATAAAGTAAGGGTGATAGAAGCAAAGATTTAAGTGGCATAAGATAGAGAAAAGTCTTATTCGGACCAAAAATGCATGGAAGATGTGTTTTAATTTGGTGATAAGGTGTTACTTAAAGTATCACCATTGAAAGGTGTAATGAGGTTCGGAAAGAAGGGGAAATTAAGCCCAAAATATATAGGACCCTAAGAGATCTTACAAAGGGCTTGCAAAGTTGCCCATAAACCAGTATCACCAATGGGGTTGAGCAAAGTTCACAATGTCTTTCATGTGTCTCAACTAATAAGAAAATAAGTTCCGGATGAGTCACATGTGTTACAGCTTGTAACTATAAAATTAAAGCAGAGTTTGACCTATGAAGAGAGGCCAATTAAGATCCTTCATTTTAAGGTCCGGGATACTCGTATGAAAAGTGTTAAAATATTAAAGGTGTTGTGGTGCAACCAAGAAACCGAAGAGGCTACTTGGGAGGCTGAAGAAATGATGAGAGAAAAGTACCCAGAGTTATTTCAGATTAGTAGGTAGAATTACGGGGACGTAACTCGATTCTTAAGGGGGATAAAGTGCGATCTAATTTCGCATGTTTTACCCTCAATGTTGAAAGTTTTTACGAGGTTTTTTTGACTTTTAGTAAAGTTTTATGTCTGTTCACTAAAAAGTTGTCAAGCAAAGGTTGATTTTAATGACTAAAGTCTAGAACAAGTCAACAACATAGTATCGTAATGAAAAAGCTTGAAGTATATGTAGTTTCTATTCAAATTCCATACAATAATTTACATAAAGTTTCGGGACGAAACTTCTTTTAAGGTGGGTACAGTGCAATACCCCATATTTTCACATATTTGAAGGAGTTATTTCCATATTTTATACATATGTTTTAATATTTTCATTGAGAAATGATATTCAATAAGAATATTAAAAAAATGAAATTTAAATAAATTCTAATTAAAATAATATTTTATGTTTTATTAAATATTTTAAAAAGTTTCTAAAAATTGAATTTTTAGAATTTCCTAAATTGTTTTTAAAACAAGGGCATAAATGTAATTTCAAGCATTAAGGTTATTTATGTAATTGCACTGAATTCTAATTTGGGGCCTAAAAAAACCCCTTAAAACGCCAATTTTTTGATTTAAATTGCAACTATATGATTTAGGATTCAAAAAATTTAGAGAGAGAAAGTGAGAAAAACTTCGAACAAAAAAAAAAGGAGTCGGAAAAAATCCGGAAGAAAAAAAAAACCTTGAGCATCTCCCCTTCGACACCTCGCTGGCGCCGCCATCCGCCACTCTCTTCCTCCCCTTTGGTATTTTTCGAAACTTTTATAAAAAAAAAAAAGAAAAGAAAATCATAATTTTTTTCTACTTCTTTTCTTTTGATTCAATTTTGCAAATTCATGTTTATGTTTAAGACTAATCATGTTTTTATAGTTCTAATCATGTTTTTATGAAGTTGTGATTTAGTTTAAAGCATGAATTTATTTGTTGATCATGAAATTTTAAATTAGGGTTTATAAAATTATGAAATTCTTGATTTTGTGTGTTTTAATGATTTAAACTTTAATATTGTGATCATGAATTGTTGTTGGGTGAATTTATGATGATTTTATGAAGTTTAGATTGATTTTTCAAGGCTTGGAACATAAATTATATTGCTGTACAAATTTTGTAATCATGAAAATTAATAGAATAAATATTATGAACATGTTTTGTTTTATGAAAAGTTATTCTAAAGCATAGATTTGATTCATGATGTTGTTAGTGGATTGTTAAAGGATTTTATGATAAATTTATGATGTTTTATGAGTTTTTAATGAGTTTTAGATGAATAAATAAACTTGTAAATTTTTATTAACACATATTTATGCCCAATAAAAATAGTAACATGTAAAATAGTAAGTTATAATTGGTTTTAATGCATCTAAGTATTGTATGTTGATCTTAGGACATGACTATAGTGTTTTATGATCAAAATATGATATTTAGAAAGGTTTAAGAGTGTTATTAAGAAAATTTACAAAACTGCTAATTTTGGAAAATTACTGAAAATCGGGTATTTTGCAATAGAAAAATTAAAATAGAGTATAAAATTGAATAGAGACCATATAGGGAATGTTTTGGACAAGTTTCCAATGTACAAAGTTAGTTTACAGTTATTATAGAACTTAGTCAACAAGGTTTTAATTTAGTTTCGGTCTTCTCTATGTAGGAAACTTCGAACTAGTTAACTTTTAGGTGTTCTGGCGGATCACCACTACAACACAAGGTACGTAAGTACTAAAGACAAACATAGAAATTAGAATTCATGCTTGGTTGATCTTATATGATATGTTGTTGTGCTTGATTGGATTGTGAAATTGACATGCATGGCAAGTTTTATTAGAAGCATGATTTTTTATATTGTTTTCACATTCCATATTTACAATAATATAAATTCTTCAAGGTTTAATAGGAATGTTATGATCAGTTTAAAATCGGCCAATAGCTTATTGAAGCAGAAAGTAAGTTATTTAAGTTGGTTAGTTACTTAATTAACAAGAAAAGTAGTTTGTAAATTTTTATTCACATCGTTAAAAGAAGGTAATCTGAAATCTTTTTATTTTTCATATTGACACTCACAATTTGATGTGTGGTCAAGGAGAAAGTAAATAGTTAACCACTCACAGTCAATGTGTGGTAAAGCTAAGGAAGTTTAGTTTTATTAAAGGACACACATAAGATTATTTTTCGAATCACTTTAAATCCAAGATAATTAATTTGGTTTTGCTTGTTTCTATGCATGCCTCTATGTGTTGTTGTCTATGAGTTATAATATTGTTAAAGCTTTTAATCACGTAATTTGACAGAGGATTCGCACCAAAACTCTTGGAACGTATATACGTTGAGTATGAACAATGGGGGGAGTCGTATGCAACAATGATCTATGACTTCTAATTGGAGTACAAGATGTTACACTCTTTTATATTTTTATGGGCTTGAATTCCGTCATTATATATGACATAGCTAATACCTTCTTGGAGTTTCTCCTAATTTTGTTCCCATTAGGGCGATTTTAAAAGAAAAGAAACCCGTTCGATGCTAAATCCAAAGTCTAAATTTAATAATTGATTTGTTTAAGTTGATTCTATGCATAGGTGAAGAGTTGTCAACGGTAAGAAGTACGTATGTTTATATTTTAATTTTAACTTAGTCTTGTTGCATAGTCTTTATTAGTTATGTACTCAGCTTTGCTGACTGTTTATTTTGTGTGCATGGCTTTGTCTTATACTTAGCTCTATGATGACCCACTAGCTGGCGAGTAGTAGTCTAGAATAAGAAAAGATACAGGTACAAGTGGGCTTAAGTCATTCATGCTGGGCTGGAGTGAGAGTGCTAGCTGTGTAGTGTTCGTAGTTTCTTAATTTATTTGCTTATGGAGTTATTTAACTATTGTTGGAAGTTATTTTATTTCCGAAGTTAAGTTTTTGGTTCCGAAGGGCCATTAATATGGTTCCCAAGTGTAATAAAGTTTAAGTTGATTTTCTTTTTGTTTGGTTTTAGTATGGGATTGTTTTTTTGGAGTTCAAGTTTTAAAATTGGTTTGGTTGTAAAGACTTCCGTTCTAGTACTTTCATAAATTCCTTAGCCGTTACCACGGTGGCGGTAAAAAACTTTGGTTTTTCCTCGTTAATTAGGAGTTTTAATAATTATATTTTGTTAATATTTATAACATGTTTTTCGGAAAATCTATAAAAGAAAGTTAGAAATTCCTGGGTGTTACAAAGTGGCTACCAGAGCATAGTTTTCGAAATAAAATATGATTTTATTTTGGGGGTAACCTATGTTTTATTTTGGGAAAGAGGAATTTCTTATTTTGAAAAGTTATTGGAAATGAAAAATTTTCAAAAATAGTAATTTTCGAAAATAGAATTTTTTGAGAAATAAATGTTTTAAAATTATTTACATGTGCTGGTATGCAAGGAATGCAGGTATGTACTATGTGTTATTGCTTTAATATTATGTGGGGAGATTGGGTAGGAAGTTTGGGTATGTAGGATAGACTTTATTTATGTTCTTTAAGGGATTAATTACATGTTTTGAGATGTCGCTTATGTGAGTATGTATGTGCAAAAGTAATTGTACGTTAGCCACCAGACCTTTTGTTTTAAAACTGTTAGTTTGGTTATGTTGTTGGAAGGATGGTCCATTAGTCTTAAGTGTTGTGCAGGATGGTGGATAACATTCCTGATAAGAATACTAAGATTGGGATGTTGTTAAAGAAGGACTATGAGAGTCCACCGCAATAAGCTCGAAAAAATAATCAATTTGAAAAAAAAAAAAATTGCGACATTCGGAGACTCGAGCAAAAAGTTATGTCCGTTGCAAATAAATTAATAGCATAAAAATGTTTCAAATTTAAATAAAATTGCAAAGAACTTTAAATCGATCACAAAATACTGAAATTTAATCCAATCACAAATAAAACTCAAACTTTAGCTCAATTTTATTCATAATTAACCCATTAATCAAAACTATTAGTCTAATCACAAATAAAACCTCAAAACTTTAGCTCAATTCTATACATAATTAACCAATTAATCAAAATTCACAACCTATAATTCAATCCATCCTAAATGAAAAACCCAAATAAAGCGAAGAACAATCAAATCAAATAAAGAAAGAGAGAAAGAAAATCATACGTCCAAGAGAATCATCAGCCATACAAAGAACAGAAAGACCGTTAGTACGATCAAGGTGAAAAATGTAACGATCTTGTGAATATGAAACATGGGTATCGTTATTTCCCGAAGTTTTATCCGGTACTTGTTTTGCAATTGAACATGCGTTCGTTGTTGTTGCTGGGAATTCAGCCAAAATTACAGCTCCTCGACCTACCATGGCATACAAAATTGTCATTTTTAAGGTGGGTGTTTTGGTGACTTTGAGAAGGTTTTTTGTTGATTGAAGACATGGGTGTGTGAATTTGTTTGTGGACAATTGAAGATGGTTCAATAAAAGGTGGAAGAAGGAAAAAACAGAGGAATTGGAGATTGAATTTTATTTCGAAAATAAAAGAAAAAATCGGGGTTTTAAAACGTTTTAGGGTTTTGTGAATTTTAATTTGCCCCAAAAGTTTTAGGGTTTTGTCAATTGTGAGTATGTTTCAGCTGATTAATGGAGAATTTGAGAAATGAAGGAGTTGAAGGAATCTTGAGAAACGAAGGAAGTGAAGGAATTTTGAGAAACGAAATTGTTGGTGAGAAGCTGATGATAGTGAGGAACGCATGAGAGTGAGAAGGTGTGGGTGAGATATGATGAGGATGAGTGTTAAGGGGACTATTTTATGTAGAGTTATTTCAAGGATTTGCTGTACAAAGTTTTTTGTGGGTGAGAAGCTAATAGTTGATTTTTATTTTAAGGATTTGTTGTACTATTAGTATCGTTTTTGTACAAATTAATTCATATTACATTTTTCAATATGAAATTATGCAAAATATAATTAGTAAATTGATTTCATAATCATAATTAAAGATATTGGAACTTTAGATTACATTAATTTAAATCGCAATGTATATAAAGTGAGTATTTTAAGGTAATTGTACGTGTTGTCCCAATAATGTTACTAACCAAAAAGTGTTACCAACTAACCGTTACCTTTTAAAAGTGTTGCAACGGAAGTGTTACGTACAATAAAGTGTTACCAATTAAAGAGTGTTACTATAGAAGTGTTACATATTATAAAGTTTCACTTTAAATTGTGACCTATTAGAAAGTATCACCTTAAAATGTTACATATTATAAAGTGTTACACCAAAGTGTTAACTTTGAAAATGTGTTCCCACTTCACTGTTAGCTAATGTCTGTTGTAGTGTCGTCAAAGGAAAAAAAAGGATAATGTTAATGTTTAGAAGTTTTGTTATAGATATGAGTTAGTTAATATTGTTTAGCATTGTTAATGTTTAGATTGTTGGACATTTTAGATTGTTGTCTATTTTTGCGAATAAGTGGCAGTGAGCCAAATAGAAATATTAGGATGAATTAATCAATAAGAATTCTTATGGGAATGAAGTACTAGGTGAGACAGTTCTTTTAGGAATTGAAGCCTCAAATAAAATATAACCAAGGGAATTATTTTTTTTCTTATGTGCTTTATTATTGTTTTAATGATTGCGTAAACAATCAAAACTAAGTGAATCAATCGCTCTAATAGGATGAAAACTTCTTTTGTGAGACGAATTAAGACAATGTTTTTAGGTTCTGAGTTTATGTTATTCTCACTAAACCAAATTGTTCTTTTAATAGCTGTTAAAAACACTTTTAATAGCTGTTCCACAACAGCCATTATTCTAAGAGCTGTTAAAAGTATGCATGTTTTTAATAGCTGTTATCGAACCGCTATTAAAAGTAGTTCTAAGGGAGCCAAATTATAAATGATTAATAGCTCCCTTTTAATGGATGTTGTACAATCGCTATTAAAAGTGCTTCTATAACTACTTAAATGAACACTTTTAATAGCTGTTCTTTTATAACCGCTATTAAAAGCGGATTATTTTTATAAAAAAAATAATTAAATTGGGTGCTAATTAAATTCATTAAAATATTTTCATTGAATCATTGATGCGGTAATATAATTAAAAAAAATCTGAATTGAAATCACAAAAATAAATTTATTCTATATTAATAAAGTTAAGATTTACAGTTAAAAAGTATACAAATCATAGTTATACTTTGTTACATTCTACTTTGAACTGCACCTTTCTCAAATAAACTCATAAAATAATCTTGCAAAAACTACCATTCAACTTAATCAACATTATTGTGATTCAAAAACATTATATGTGAGAAAACTAGCACAAGCCAAATTTGTACAATGGGAGAAGCAAGTAGAATAAACAAAACATAAACAGAAGCAGCAGAAAGGGGATAGAAACAGTAGCAGCAACTAGATCTAGAATAGAACAGAATGGAAACAAGAAGAACAAGCAGGACCAACTGTTTTTGTAACCTAGTCAAGAATCCTAATAGAAGACTCTTTATACTTGAATTCCTCAACGTACAAGACAATATGAGCCAGCATATTTGTAGACCTTGTTGAGTTGTTGCATATTTAATCTACATTCCACTAGTCTGATTAGTGATATCCCTGCAGTTTTCGAGCAAGTGAGGGCATTGATAAGTATTTACATTCAGAGCATTAATCATATTAACAACTCTTTGGCAACCAAACATTATTACAACCCCCTATTATAATTTTATGCCCTCAAGAATGGCTAAGATATCATCCATGATCGAAGAACCTTGTGTGTTCCTAAAAACATCTGCAACACCAGCCTTCCCATGTTTAGACTTGAAAGCCACATCAACATTCAATTTAATGGATCATTGGTCATGAGGAAAAGTACATAAAGCAGTTCAATTGCTAGGATGATGTAGAACTTGGTTGTTAATATGTTTCCAATAAGAACTATTATGTGGCAAGATTTAAAATGTGAGCATAAGTAGAGTTGCTAGATTGTCCTAGCCCTCTAATAGAGAATCCAATTTCAAATAGTTAGAGGCTTTAAGCCATAGGAAACATTTCAATCTCCAATTTACACTAACAAAAACTAATAAAGAAACTAACAATAAACAATCTAAAAACAAAAACTAACAATGAAACTAATAATTGCGTAATTAACAATAACCAATCTAACATTCAATTGAGAAATAAGAAGCAATTATGAACTAAAAAAATAATTAACCAAATTATAAACTACAAAAGAAAAATAACAACAATCAAAAATTATAAACTAACTAGTAAACTGAAAAAAAAATAACAATAGCAAATTATGAATCAAAGATTATAAACTATAAAAGGAGAAGCAAATTTTGTAACTTAGTACCTATAAGAGGACAACGATGGTGTTGGCAGTCGGCTAGCTGCACTGGCGACGAGGATGGAGTTAGGTTTTAACTACTCTGGTGACGACAAAGAAGAAAACAATGAAGAGAGATGATTGGTGTGGAGTTCAGATCGGAGAGAGTGGAGCCGTCATAGTCGTAAACATGTAATCGCCGGTTGCAATTGCCGCCTAAAGCACCTCCTTCAATAAAGGTTCAGAGATTGTTTCAATGGGAGAGGGTTTAACTTTTGCAATCAGTTTGCTTGTGGGAGAGTGAAGACGTCATTTTTTAATTGGGTAAATTAGGTTTGATAGCGGTTGAAATATAGCCACTGTCATATGAACTTTGTTGGTGATTTTTGATAGCGGTTGAAATATAACCGCTGTCATATGAAGTTTTTTTGTGTTTTTAATAGCGATTATAAGTTAAACCGCTACCAAAAGTTAGTAGACCACTTTTTAATAGCGGTTATTAGCTAAACCGCTATTAATTAAGAGTTGTTAAAAATTATTTTTGTTGTAGTGTCTAACTTAAAGTTTGACATTGTTTAATATAAAGGTCTTTTCCCTCTAGTGCAGAAATAGGAAGGCTGGACGTAACAACAATCAGCTGAATGATGTAGTGATGCAATTAGCTACTGTATCTGAATAGTTAGCTGCTAGAGGAAATGGAAATGGTAATGACCCTGCTGGGGAACTTTTCGAGAAGATTTCTGAAAGTAAGCCTCCCACTTAACATGGACAGCACAATCCAACTATTCTAGAGGGATGGTTGAGAGAATTTAACAAGTTGTTTGAAGCAGTAAAAGAGTGGCCTACAGCTAAGAATGTGACGGATGTACGGAGTTTCTTAGGGTTAGCAGGTTATTATAGGAGGTTAGTGAAGGTCTTTTCGAGAATTACTAAACCAATGATGTCGTTAATGAAGGACTATAAATTTTTGTGGAGTGATAAGTGTGAAGAGGCATTCGGAGATTAAAAAAGCGTTTGACTATGGCACAAGTGCTGACTTTGCCAGATGGAAGTGATTCTTATGATGTTTACAGTGGTGCTTCTATAAAATTTTTTGGCATGTTTTGTTATGCTAAAAAGAAAGGTGAATGCGTATGCTTCACAGCAATTGAAGCCATACGAGGCAAATTGTCCTATGCACGATACTAAGCTAGCACCGATCGTATTTGCTTTAATGATATGTAGGCATTACCTGTATGGCGCGAAGTGTAGGATCTACACGGACCACAACAACTTAAAGTACTTTTTAAGTAAAAAAGATTTAAACATGAGACAAAGGAGATGGCTTGAGTTGATCAAGGATTATGATTTAGATATCCAATACCACGAAGGGAAGGCTAATGTAGTAGCAGATGCTTTATGTCTTAAAACGAAGCATAAGATGAATACTTTAGTGGTTGCTAACAGACGGTGTAGAGACATGGAGAGAATGAACTTAGAGATAGTAAAGGAGGGAGAGTTGGAAGCAATACTTTGTAATCTTAGTATCCAAGCCACAATATTTTAGGAAATTAAAAAGAACAAGGAGGGAGATGAGAATTAGATATAATTAAGCGGTAGTTGAAAGTAGGAGAGGCTATGGACTTCAAGATCCATGAGGATGGAAGCTTGAGATATAAAGGAAGGTGGTATGTACCACTGAAATATGAAGATTTAAAATAGAGAATCATGGAGGTAGGTCATGATACACCGTATCAAGTGCATCCTTCAGGCGATAAGTTGTATAAGGAGTTGAGGAAGGTGTACTGGTGGCCAAGGATGGAAAGGGAAGTGGCCGATTTCATGAGCAAGTGTCTTACTTGTCAAAAAGTGAAGTTTCAGCATAAGAGACCACAAGGAGAAGTCCAACCACTTGAAATACCAAGATGGAAATGAGATTTCATATCAATAGACTATGTAACTTGCTTGCCAAAGTCGAGGAATCAAAATGATACCATATGGGTTGTGGTGGATATGCTTACTAAGTCAGCGGTGTTTATACCAACGAAGGAGACTTGGAGGATTGAACAACTTGCAAAGGCAGACATAAAGCATGTTGTGAAGCTACATGGAGTTCCAAAGGGTATCGTGCCAGATAGGGATTTAAGGTTTCTTTCGAGATTCTGGAAAAGTGTCCAGGAGAACATTGGTACAACGTTTAAAATGAGTACAGCTTTTGATCAAGCAATTGATGGACAAATGGAGAGAAACTTACAAACTTTGGAGGACATGCTAAGAGCTTGTATCATGGTTTTTCAAGGGAATTGGGAGGAATGTTTAGATCTTATTGAGTTTTCATACAACAATAGCTACCATGCATGTATGTGCATGGCACGTTTCAAAGCTTTGTATGGAAGGAGTGCAGAAGTCCCTTATGTTGGAGTGATATAAGTGAGACAGTGGTTCTAGGACCTCAATTGATTAATGAAACCACTGATAAAGTAAGGGTGATACAAGTAAAGACTCAAGCGGCATAAGATAGACAAAAGTCTTATGTGAACGAAAAACGCCAATAAGTTGTGTTTGAATTTGGTGCAAGGTGTTACTTAAAGTATCACCAATGGAAGATGTAACGAGGAACGGAAAGAAGGGGATATTAAGCCCAAAATATATAGGACCCTATGCGATCATGCAAAGGGTTGGCAAAGTAGCCTATAAACTAGCATTACTAGTGGAATTGAGCAAAGTTCACAATGTCTTTCATGTGTCTCAACTAAGAAAATATGTTCCAGATGAGTCACATGCGTTACAACCTAAAACAATAGAGTTTGACTAGAGTTTGACCTATGAAGAGAGGATAATTAAGATCCTTTATAGTAAGGTCCGAGATACTCGTACGAAAAGTGTCAAAATATTAAAGCTGATGTGGTCAAAGCAAGAAACCGAAGAAGCTACTTGGGAGGTTGAAGATATGATGAGAGAAAAGTAACCAGAGTTATTTTAGGTTAGTAGGTAGAGTTACGGGGACATAACTTGATTCTTAAGGGGGGTAGAGTGTGATCTAATTTCGCGCGTTTTACCCTAAATTTTGCAAGTTTTTACGAGTTTTTTTTTCGACTTTTAGTAAATTTTAATCTTTGTTCACTAAAAAGTTGTCAAGAAAAGGTTGAGTTAAATATGTAAAGTCTAAAATAACATAGTGCCGTAATGAAAAAGCATCAAGTAAATGTAGTCTCTATTCAAATTCCATATAATAATTTTGCATAAAGTTTCGGGACGAAACTTCTTTTAAGTGGGGTAGATCGTAGACTGTAATATCCCATATTTTCACGTATTTTAAGGAGTTATCTCCGTCTTTTATACGTATATTTTAATATTTTTATTGAGAAATGAATATTCAATAAGAATATTAAACAAAGGAAATTTAAATAAATTCTAATTAAACAAATTACTTATGTTTATAAATAAAGGAAATTTAAATAAATTCTAATTAAACAAATTACTTATGTTTATAAATAGTGTTTAATGTTTTATTAAATATTTTTCAAAGTTTCTAAACTTAGAATTTTTAGAGTTTCCTAAATTTTTTTTCAAGCATTAAAAGTATTTATGTAATTGCATTAAATCCTATTTTGGGGTGATGCAAGCACCAGTGACAAGATTAACAGTGATCAGATTACTCAATGTGCAAATAACTTTGAAGGTGGTGATGTCAATGGTGATAATAAATAGTGGCAATGGTAAGGATGCAGCCATAGGTGAAATAATTGCTTGTGAAAACATCAACCATATGGGTGCATCAAGGGTAGGGATTTGCGTGTGCATGGTCACATTTCAATAATATGGCACGCAAATCAAGGCAAGAATGGTGGATTTGGGGAACAAGATGGTTTTTGCCTATGAGTTTTTTTCCCACATGGTTTTTCTCATTTTTGGCTTTGAGTCTTTTAATTCTTGGTGAGTCTTGATCATCATAATTATGCTAAAATACATGGAGGACAGATTGTTGAAGGTTTCTTGATTAAAAGATTTGATCTTGAAGCATTTCTTGAAGTTCTTGAAAGAATCTTGAAAATTGCGCACAAAAGAAACGCTTTCTTGAAGCGTGTTTTTTGGCGTTTTTCCAAGTTCTTTGGCAACAAGTATTTTTGTAATTTTTAGCTTGAAATCTGATGATTATCTTGTTAATTAGTTAATTAGATAAGTTGTTAGGATATTTCGTTGATTTGTTTGTTAGTTAGAGTTTGTTAGACAAGATAAGATCAAGTGCAAGTTGCATGATGAGGTGCATACTTATCTTGTTGTGTGTGTGTTGTAGGGGGGACGAATTTCCTAGTCTTTCCTAGTCTTAGGCGTGTTTATTTAGTCTATTTTAGTTAGCATTTTGTTGATGATTATACCTACAAATAATCTATACATGAGGTTGTAATTAATTAAGTTGGAGTTAAATAAAAAAAAAAGTTTGTTTTTTTACTTGAAAACAAAATCCGAAAAAAATTCAGAGTTGGTGATTAATTTCTTTATACTCTTGTGATTTAATTAGTAGCTTTGAGGGTGCTTAGGCTTTAATCAAAGGACTAATTGATCAACCTAAAAATAAGAATCTTGGTGACTCGGTCTTTATAGATTCGAAATTTTAGTCTATCCCTTTGTGAGTTTTTGCTTACACGAAAATTCACATCAAATTTGGTGCTCTTGTTGAGAGGTCTTTTATACTCAAGTGCTCATCAATTAATTAATTAAAACACTTGAAGCAACATTGCTATGGCAAGTGGTGGTGACGAAGTTCCTGCAACTTTTGAAAAAGGATTGTCCTTAGAACAAGCCTAATAAATCCGAAGGGACAATGAAATTAGGGAACTGCGAACCATGTTGGAACAAGTGATGAATCTTGTATCAAGCAGTTCGAAAAACAAGAAAAAGGGTCACGTGATTGGTGAAAGTGACGCAAGTTCAAGTGATGAAAATACCAGCAGGAGTGCACGCAAACCTAGGCATGAATATGACACCAGTTCTAGTGAAGAAGATGACCGAAACAGGCATAGCAAGCTTGACAAACAGAAGGATGATGATCGTAGCTTAAAGTTGGACGTTCCTGAGTTCAACGGCAGTTTAGATCTAGAAATTTTCTTTGATTGGCTGAGGAGAACCGAAAGGATTTTTAATTACAAGGAGTATGATGATCATAAGGCCTTTAGAGTGTCAGAATTAAAACTAACATCTTATGCTGGCCTGTGGTTTGAAGGATTACAAAGAAAACGCAAAAAGGAAGGAAGGGTGAAAATTTGCTCTTGGCGCAAATTGAAAAGGGAATTGAGAAAAAAATTTGTACCACATGAATATGAACAGAACAATTTCCTAAAGATGCATACCCTAAAACAGGGACAGAAAAGTGTTGAGGAGTACATCAATGCTTTCGAAAAATTGCTGATACTGTGTGACATAGAAGAAAAAGAAGATCACAAAGTTGCTCGATTTGTGGCAGGGCTGGATGGATCCATTAGGGAAAAAGTAGAATGACAACCCTACTGGACCTATGACGAGATAAGGTGGCAGTCAGGGTGGAAAAACATGGGAGTTCAAAGAAGCCAAAAGAATTCTTTAAATCCTATGAGTCCAAGAAGGAAGTGTTGTATTCTCAACCATCTAGTGCCAAGCCTAAGTTCGACAATGATAAAAGGGCAGCCTCTCCAATCAAACCATTGACAATTCCTGAAGACAATAGGAAGTGTTTTAAGTGTCAAGGAGTAGGACACATATAAAAAAATTGCCCAAACTCCAGGGTAATCACTGCTAGGGAAGCAAAGGAAATCGAAGATGCCTACTTAGATGTTCTTCTTGAAGAAGGGGAGAACGAAGATATTGATTCCCAAGAAGAACAAAGCAGCAATGATATGGAAGAGGTAGAGGCAGAAACACAGGGTCAGGCATTAGTCCTCAGGAGGGTTCTTCAGTCTAAACCTGCGCCAATTGAAGAGAGGTAGAGGGACAAAATTTTCGTGACCTGGTGTAATGTACAGGGAAGGCTGTGTGACGTGATAATTGATAGTGGCAGCTGTACTAATGTGGTCTCTACCTATTTGATTCAGAAATTGACACATACAATCATCCTCAACCTTATAAGTTACATTGGCTAAGCAACACCAGTGATGTCAAAGTGACTAAGCAGGCCCTGATAAATTTCAAGATTGGTAAATTTGAGGATTCTGTGATATGTGATGTCTATCCAATGGATGCTTGTCACATGTTGCTTGGTAGACCGTGGCAATATGATCGATTTGTGAAGTATGATGGAAGAACCAATGTCTATATAATCAGGAAACAGAAAACTGTCAAGCCAATTGCTTTGAAACCTCTAAAAGTGGCGCAAGACAAAAAGTAATTGAATGTGGAAAATAAAAAGGGATTGTTTTTAACTAATCCTAAGGAATTGGAGAGGGAATTGACTGATTGCCAGCAAGTACTTCTGTTGATGGCAAAAGATGTGAGAGTTGAAACAACTGCAATCCCTAAAATTCTTCAACCACTATTGAAGGAATTTGAAGATGTATTTCCAGATGACTTACCACCAGCATTACCACCCAATAGAGGCATTGAACACCAAATTGACTTAATCCCAGGTGCCCAGATTCCTAACAAGCCAACATATAGATGCAATCCTGAGGAATTTAAGGAAATACAAAGGCAGATTGAAGAGTTAATGCAAAGAGGATACGTGAGGGAGAGCATGAGTCCTTGTGCTGTACCAACACTGATTGTTCCAAAAAAAAGACGGATCTTGGTGCATGTGCATTGATTCTAGAGCTGTAAACAACACCACAATCAAGTATAGGTTACCAATTCCTAGGTTGGGTGATCTCCTGGACAAGTTATATGGTTCACAGGTGTTTTCCAAGATTGATTTGAGAAGTGGATATCATCAGATACGCATGAGAGAAGCGGATGGATGAAAAACAACTTTCAAAACCAAATTGGGTCTCTATGAGTGCAAAAACAACTTTCAAAGCTACACGGAACGGTTTTGTGCAGTTTTAGGTGTCCTAAGGTCGTTTTGGGAACGAAATGGCCCGTAATGAGTTTCAGTTTCCCAATTTTCAGCCTACAGTCATATTCCTTGATTTCAAACCACATTCAAGTTTCTTTTCATTATTCAATGCTACGGGGAATGGGTTTGTTGAGTTTTAGGTGTCCTATGGTCGTTTGGGGAATGGAAATGGTCGAATATAGGTCATTATTGCCCATTATGAGTTTTACTTTCCCAATTTTCAACCAACAATCATATTTCTTGATTTCAAACCATATTCAAGTTTACTTTCATTATTCAAGGGTACTGGGAGCGGGGTTTTTGCGTTTTAGGTTTCCTAAGGTCATTTGGGAACGAAAATGGCCGAATATAGGTCATTATGGCCCATAATGAGTTTTACTTGCCCAATTTCAAACCACGTTAAAGTTTAATCCATTATTCAAAGTTGTATTTACTTCTACTTTGATTGTATTCCTAACCAATTAAAAAGATTCATATTAAACTAAATAGAGAGGCTCTTGTGTATTTGAAATTAAATATGACTCAATAATAATTCAAATAAAAGTAGCATAAATATACACCAATCGCTATACACTTTAATATTTAAAGTACATACCAAGATGAGCTTCGTGCCTTTGATTCTTTTCTCTTTGAAGGTGGTAGAAGAATAGATCCCGAGTTCAATGCACAACAAAAACAAATAATTAGAATGCAATTCAATAAATTAAAGGAATAAAAGGCTAAAATATATTATTGATAAATGAAGATCGAATTCATTATTTCCAATATCTCAAAAGTTATTACACGATTTCAAAGTGAATTGTGAATGAAATGATGAGTCCTTATCACTCCAACGTTACCCATTCTTGAATGTCTCCCCTCACTGGTAAATGCATGCCACGAGTAATCATCTCCCCATAGTTCTCCAAGTACGCGGTTGTTGAGTTCCTAGCTTATGTTTTCAATGATGACAAACTACATTGAACTATTATATTATATGCAAGTTCTGTTTGCATGTGCAGGTACTAGAGAAACAAGTTAAATGGATGACAAGAACAAACTAATGAAACCAAGTCTTGAAGTTTGCATGAAGAACAAGCTCCTAGAGTCTAACTCTTAAGTCTTAGATGCAATGTAAGTGGTATAAAAGTTTATTAATGCACTATAAAGGTTGAGATTATATAGATGAACTAGTTATGGATGACAAGGAACTTAAGTTACTTGTCATACATAAATATAAGTAAACTTGGCTGACTGAAACAATCTGGGAACAGTGTTGAACCAGTCATCTCGAGTTTACTTCATACGTCAGTATTTTGGGAAAGTTTGTTTCCGCGCAAAATTTTTCTCAAACATTACATGGATGCTTGGATTTTTATGCAAGGTACATATTCTTAAGTATGGCAAGTATGCTATATAATATTGTACTGATTTTATTTGATTTCAATTAAAATTAGTGAGAATATTTTCCTGGATATATTACCATAATTCTAAGGAAAATATTCTCTTACAACATTACATGACATACTAGCCAAAGGCTTAGTTAAGGGTATCTGCCAACATACAACAACCAAGACACTTTTTGCACGAACAAAATTGAATAACACGATTTGGAAAAGTTCTCTCTAAGTCTTAACCTAGCATAAACATAATCACCATATTAAGGTCTTAATATTTTCTCTTTTGTAAGCGTTTAAGCGAATTGTTATTGAGAGAAAAATGTGTTGTAATTTGAGCATTCTGTGAGTTCATCACCATAGTTAAAGGTTGAGTCAAACTTCCATAGGTGGAAGTTGTGGAATCATATTGTGCATAGGTGAATAATTAATTGAGTGTAATTCTTTTGTTATTCTTAGTTCATTAATAAAAAATTGAGTGAGTGGAAGATGTAGACTTATTAGAAGTCGAACCGCGTTAAATCTTGGTGTTGTTTGTTTTATTGCATTATTGTTTCCGCTGCTTGAGAAATGGTTCTAAACTGTTCTTATAATTAATCGAAAAATTTACAATGCCCTTACAACACTCAATTCACCCCCCTCTTGAGGGTCACTTGCATTTTCAATTGGTATTAGAGCCTAATTTCTTGAAAGGGTCACACCTAGAGAAAGAAGAAAAGATGAATACACAAGAGATGATAAATAGAAATTCTGGATCAAGGCTGCCCAAATTTAATGGAACAAACTATCCCTGGTGGAAGAATTGCATGCAAAACTCTGTCATTAATACTGAATGTGAGTGTTGGATGATAATATATAAATGGACCAAAGAAGGTGGCTAACAACACTGATCGAAAAGAGAAGAAGGACAGTGAATATACTAGCACAGATCTTAAGACACTCGAGAAGAACGCCAAGGCTATGTCGCTTCTTCAACAAGGTGTTGATGATAATGAGGTAAGCTGTATTTTAGCATGTTCTACTGCTAATGAAATATGGGAAACTCTAGAGTTAGCTTATGAAGGCACTAGTAAAGTCAGGAGATCTAAGGTAGATATGCTTATGTCTAAATATGAAACTGTGGTTATGAATCGAGATGAAAATATAAAAGATATGTATACTATTTTTATGTCAATAATTAATGAGCTAAAATCTCTTGGCAAAAGCTTCACCAGTGAAGATTTGGTTAGGAAATTTTTGAGAAGCTTGACAGCTAAATTGCTGCCTAAGGTAACTGCAATCGAAGAAGCCAAGGATCTATCCACTTTGACTGTTGAACAACTTATTTGGTCATTAATGACTCGTGAGATGTTAGTAAGCACAAAGGAGTAAGGCACAACCAAAAGCTAAGGGTTAGCCTTGAAGCGAGAAGAAAATAAAGAAGATCTGGATGAGATAGGTCTCATGGCAAGAAGGTTTGAAAGAAGCCTCAGATCTCAATATAAGGGAAAATCCTAGAAGAAGAAAGGCAACACGAAGAAGATCAGTACCAGCTCTGGTTGCTTCAAATGTGGTGAAACTAGACATATGATCAAGGATAGTCCGGCATGGAAAACTGAAAAAGGAGGACCAATGGAGAAAAAGATGACAAAGAGAGCCATGCTTGCTGCCTGGGAGATTCTGATTGAGGTGGTGAAAGTGAGGAGGATGAAGCTCTAGTTTGTGTGACTGCACTGATTGGAAAAGTGGACTAGAGGCACCCCAGTTCAAGAAAGAAGGGACACATGTGTCTCATGGCTAGAAGCAGCTCTTTTGATGAAGAACAGGTAACTATTTCTGATATGCAAGAACAAATGAGATATTGTGATAGAGATGAGTTACTAAATTTTATAGATGCTGCTATTTAACAAGATGTTAAAGGCAATGCTGCCTATAAGGCTAACAAAAATAAACTAAGAGAAGTAACTCGAAATCTAGATCTTAGTGAGTGCCATTCTGCTGAGCTTGAACTTATTTTACAGAACTAAAAGAACAAATTTCAGAGCTTGAAATAAGTTTGGATCAGAAGAATTTAGAACTTAAGATGCTAAATTCTCAATCGGTTTTTTAGAAGCAGATTTTGATCAAAATATTGAAAGAGGTTTTAGTAAGCTTCAGGAGGCAGAAGTTGAAGGTATAAATTTAGAATTACTCAAACAGAAATCCCTCACTCTACAACATTCTGGCTTGATTTTAGATTATAGTGATATGGTTGATGATGTGAAGGAACTGTTCAAAGAGCATGTGGATCTGAAAACTTCTCTTGCTATCACAAGTAGTTCTAGTATTAATGTCAATAACTTATCATTGGAATATGGGGGTAAGATCTGTGATTTATAAGCTGAAATATCTGAGTTAAAGAAATATATCAACCCTAAAGTTGCTTCAGACAATTAGGGAGTTGATATTGAATTCTTACACATAAAATATGAAACTAAAATCTGTGATCTTCAAGCTGAAATATTCCAACTAAAGAAAGGCAAGGATACTCAGAACAATTCTGAACCAGATCCTGAATTGACTTCAAAACTTAAGGATAAACTTCATAGGGCAAAGTTGGATCTTGCCATTGCTGCAGATTATAATAAAGCTCAGCTTAAGAAACTTGAAATCAAGGAATATGATTTGAGTGATTGCCAAAGACAAATGAACAGGTTGCTCGATGCTCAAAGTATTCTAAACATCCTGACCTCACAACCTGGTAACCCTATGAGGTATGGATTAGGGTATTCTGGAAGTAGTTCCCAACAGCCCCAAAAGTTGGGGAGAGATGAGACATGGATTTCTGAATTCAAGAGAGGTAAGTATGTTTTTGAAAAAGACATGCATGTATGCACCTACTGTGGTAAGAATGGACATGTTATTGAAACTTGTTGGACCAATAAAAAACATGATAAGAAAAATCAGTCTCACGTTCAAAAGGCTAATAATCAAAAGAGTCACACACATAATTTGTCTAAAAATAGAAAACATGATAAAAAAAAGACAAATTTAAAACAAATCCGGGTTTGAAAGGACAGTATCAAACCAGTTTCCATTAACAAGGAACCCAAGAAAATATGGGTTCCTAAAACTAAGCCTTGATTTGTTGGTGCAGGTTAAAGTGAAAGGAAAGCCAGTTTGGTATTTGGACAGTGGTTGCTCAAAGCACATGTCAGGAGAAAAAATTCAATTTCTTTCACCCGTAGTAGCCTATGAAGGAGGAAGTGTCACCTTTGGAGATGATAGTAAAGGTTTGGTCAAGGGCATATGTAAGGTTGGTAAGACACTTTCTCAAGCAATTGATATTGTGTATTTTGTTGAAGGTTTAAAACATAACCTCTTGAGCATATCGCAACTATGTGACAAAGGAAACCATGTTGAATTTGAAACAAATCTTTGTCACATAGTTAAGACTGAAACAGAGAAACTGGTCTGTAAGGGGTTCCGACACAATAATTTTTACATAACATTTTTAAGCCAGATTCCTAAGACCAGTGCCACTTGTCTCAATGTTATAGAGGATGACTATTAGCTGTGGCACAAGAGACTTGGACATGTAAGTTATTCCTTGCTAAACAAATTGCGATCTCAGGACTTAATTACAAGTTTACCTAACATTTAGTTTGTTGCAGAACATATTTGTCATGAATGTCCCAAATGTAAGCATGTCAAGTCTTCTTTTCAGCCAAAGATTGTAAGCACACTACAAGAAAATCCATTTATTGCAGCGACTTTTTGCAACGACAAAAAATGGTCGTTGCAATACATCAGTTTTAGCAACCATAAGCTAAAGTCGTTGCAAATGTTGTTGCAAAAAATCAAAAATTTCATTTCCCTCCAACAAAAAAAAACGCGGGGGTTGAAAAAATTTTGGTCAGCAAATGGCAACAAAAGAAGTCGTTGCAAAAACATTTCACTGGAGTACAACAACACTAAATATTGTTACTAAATATGAGCAGTACTTTTAGCAACAATGAATGTCGTTGCAAAAAATAAGTGTATAGTATAGGAATGACTTGTCGTTGCAAAACATATATTGTACTAATACCTCAAATTTCTTATACGTATACAAAAGTAATACCTCAACATTATCCTAACTTATCTCCTCAAACAATCAAAACCCACTCCCCAAATTTATCCCCTTTCCTCCACCCCACCTACGTACATTATCCCTCACGGCAGCAGCATCCCACCAAAGACCACCATAACTCCACCGAAGACCACTATCACCCTCACCTCACTCAATTCTCACACCAGCAGCCTCTCACGAGTCACAACCTCTTTGCGGCTTCGCCCGCTGGCCCACCTTCACCCCACCTTCAGCCACCTTTCCCCAGCAGCACCGAAGACCACCATCACCTTCACCTCACTCAATTCGCACAACAGCAGCGCACCGCCGCCCTCAACTCCTTCAATTTGCCCAAAACCCTCGCCCCAGTTCATCTCACAATATTAAGGGTAATTAAGTTATTTAATTCGTTTAATTTTCAATTTTTTTTTTATAATTTGTTGTTGGTGAAATGAAATTGAAATTTACATTTTTTGGTTCATAATTTCATTTGAAAATTCGTTAAAAAAGTCGTGTTCTTTGATTTTTTTTTTTTTATGAATTTGGACCTGTTCTTATTATACCCATTTTGTGTTTTTGTTGATTTGTGGGTTTAATTGGATGAATTTGTGAATTTTCCTAATTCGTGTTCTTTGAGACAAGATTTTATTTAAATATAAAAGAGTAATATAATGATGAACACCAAACTATATGATAATAATAAAAGAAGAATAATTTTATTAAATTACCATATTATCAGTGAACATTGAAACCTCCATATATATGTTTTGAGCTTATTAATTAATTCCTCAAAATTAAAATCAGAAGTAATTTGAGGGCGATGAATTAAAATGTGATATGGATTTATACTATGGTTTCTTATTTTTGTTTTTGAAAAAATTTATAGTATGAAATTGGTGAAAGGTTAATCATCAAGAATTATGGAGATTATATAATTAAATCAACGATAATTCTTAATACATTGATTAATAAAAGTATTATTTAGTAGGACCTTATTGAGATCAGAGTAAGTACTCAATAATTAATTAATCAAATAGTGGATCCAACCTTGAAGTATCAACATGATTAATTATAGTTTATAGAAATTATTAATTAACAATTAAAATTATTATATGATTAGATTCATATGATTAATGTGTTGATTTTGGTACTCCGTCATTAGGCAGTTTTTGGCGATCAAATTTTTAGAGTTGTTGTATGATTAAGGGATTTAAAGACCTTTTCCTTTGCTCGTCCTACATTGAGTTAAAACCCGTTTAATGTATGACTATAACGTGTGAGGTGTTAGTAGAGCAAATAGTGCTAGTCTTGATTAGATAGACTAATATAATTAACACGAGTAAATCATGCTTTTATTGATGTAACCATAACTAACCTTAGTTTACTTTTGTTTTCTATTTAATCTCTCCTTGTTGTACGAACTACTAGAACACGAAATTGTACATGTCGCAAATTACATGTTCAATTTTTTTTAATAAGCCTAATTAAAAATTAAATGAAAAAAAAGATATGTGTTAAAAGCAACATCAATGCTTTGTAAATGAGTTTTGTGTTTTGGACATTTATTTTTTCTTCTCCCAAATGTGATGCTTATGTTATTATTGATGCGTGCTTACTGCCCAGTGATGGTATACCTATACTTCTAAATTTATTGATGCTGAAATTATGATAATCTAATTGCATGCTTTTAAAGCATTTTAGTTAGGTGGTTTAGTAAATTTATTTGTGTTCTAGGTGTATGTATTCTACCTTAAGTTTCATATTTGTATGGCCATCTGTTGTGCAGCTTACCATCCTCTCTATACGCTGATCAAAGTTTGTGGTTTTCCATTTTCCTAGGACTTCTTTGCTTGCATCTACATGAGGTTTTGTATTCAACTATCTACTATTGTCTATATTCAATTGTTCGTTGAATTGCTTTTTTGTGCTGACTATGCTTGTTCATTTTTCCTGTTTCCTATGTCTATATAAATTCTCTTATTCTACTGAGGTTGTTTTTAATCATTGTTGAAAACCAGGGGTGTCAAGATCTCAATGGTTCATGTATCAGGAAGACACTTTTGTTTTTCTAACTTCTTATTAGCTTTGAATAATTTTTGTGTTCATGGGACATCTTTGTTTATTGTTTTCCCTTCATTGTAGGACAGTGCTAAGAAAAGTTTGTCACAGAGTTCCTGATGTTGCGACTTGTTATAGACTCTTGGAGTATCGTCTTGCTTGTGCTGCCTTATGTTTCAATTTGTGTAAAATAAGTTGTTTTGACTCCTTTTTACTGGAATTTTTTAGTATGTCTTCATACTGCACTATATTTTTTTCTTTACTTATATAGCCCAAAAAACTTCAGATTTTTTACAATCTTAGTACTCAACATACAGTTAATTTTTTTACATTAAATGGTTTTTTTTTCAGGGGATTTGAGTACATGAAGGTTAATTGCAGAAAACTTCAGATTTGAGTACGGGTTTGCAGAAGAGGAGAAGTATTTTTTTGCAGAAGAGGATTTGAGTACAAGAAGGCCCTATAAGTTTGCACAAGGTTAATTTCACTATTTTTTTTGGTATTTTTTGAGTTTTTTTGGTGAATGATTTCTTTCTAAATTTGACTTTATTATTTCCATTTGTTTTAATTTTGCTATTCTAGGTTGTTTAGTGATTTTAATTTTGTGTTATTTTGGGGTTTAAAGTTTGCATTTTTGTTGATTTTTTCAAGATTTTATAGCATTGCATTAATTTAATATTGTTTATGTTTAAGAAATTGTTAAGTGTTTTTAGTTTTTTTGGTTGGGTTTTAATTTGCATTTTCTGGGTATTTTTAATCTGTATAAGATAATTCATCAAACTTTGAAAGTTTTGTGGAATAATTTCGTCTGGTTCATGATACATTCGAAATAGGTGGAACTAGTAATTAATGCTTAGCTTGCTTTGCTATTTTAGAACTTGAGTAGTATAAGTAAGAGGAGAGGTAGTAGAGTAAAATTTATTCAGAAATTGTGAGAACTTGGAGATTGTTACTATTGAAGTTGAGATTGTTGTATCTTGACAGTCATTATCTTCCTCTTCGTTTATCTTGTTATCTCTTGCTTTTCATTCTTTGACCCTACTATATGTCAATGGATTTTGAAGTCATTGGCAATGTTATATAGTTATGTTCACTGGTGTTAAGCTGTGTTGCTTTTGAAGTCAATGGATTATGAAGTCGTTTGCCAATATATGTTTTTCAATGGTTACCTCCATATATATGTTTTGAGCTACTGCTTTGTTCATTAAGGGTTGTTAAAAGCAACAACAATGCTTTTTAAATGAGTTTTGTGTTTTGGACATTTATTTTTTTCTTCTCCCAAATGTGATGCTTATGCTCTTATTTTGTCACATTAGGAGATGACTATAGATAAGGCATGGATGAAAGTAAAGAATCGTTCCTCTTGTGACTATGTGAAGGGTGTTGACAACTTTTTAAACTTTGCTCTTTCAAATGTTAGCCAAGAAGATAAGGACACTATCACTATTAGGTGTCCTTGTAACAATTGTCGAAACATAATATTCAAAAGAAAGTGTGGTGTGAGATTAGATTTGCTCAAGTGGGGGATGTATGACAAGTATACCATGTGGGAGTTCCACGGAGAAGTATCGCAAGGTGGAAGGANATGGAGAAGTATCGCAAGGTGGAAGGGAAGATGAAAATTACAATCATATCGATCTTGATAATGACTTTGGCATATCAATGCTCCAAGATGCTTGTGGTGTGGGTCCTATGAATATTGGGGGCAATGATGAGTTGTTGAATGATATTGAACATGTCACCGAAGAACCTAATGAAAATGCCAAAAAAATTTATCGACTCCTTCAAGAATATCAGGAGCCGTTAAAGGTGAATGGAATGACTATGACTAAGCTGGAATACATTGTGAAACTTTTACACATGAAGGTTCTATATAATTGGTGTGACAGTTCTTTTGACAGTTTACTCAATTTTGACAGTTCTTCAGGCACGGGGAATTGATCTTCCAGAATCTTATTACGAGGCTCAAAAACTCATTAAGGATTTAGGTCTTGATTACATAAAGATTGATGCTTGTCAAAATGATTGTATTTTATATTGGAAAGAGAATGAGAATTTGAATGAGTGTCCCACTTGTGGTTTATCGAGATGGAAAAATGATGAGAAAGGGTCCTTAAAGGGAACTAAAGTGCCTCATAAGGTTTTGCGATACTTTCCTTGCAAGCCAAGATTGCAAAGGTTGTACATGTCTAGAAAAAAATTGCTAAAGATATGAAGTGGCACAAAGAACAAATTGTGGATGATGACATAATGAGGCATCCTCGTGACTCATATGCTTGGAAATCATTTGATGACGAGTATGGTGAGTTCGCAAAGGAAGCACATAATGTAAGGCTTGGACTAGCATGTGATGGGTTCCAACCTTTTAATAATTCACAACACAGTATATGGTCGGTTGTTCTTATTCCCTATAATTTACCACCATGGGTTTGCATGAAACCTCATTCCTTTTTTTTGACTTTGCTCATACCAGGACCCAGTAGTCCAGGGAGGAATATAGATGTGTATCTCAGACCATTAATTGATGAATTGAAGGATCTTTGGGACAATGGGGTTGAAACTTATGACGCCTATTTGAAGGAAAATTTCAGATTGCGTGCATCTCTTTTATGGACTACCAATGACATTCCAGCATATGGAGATTTGTCGGGATGGACAACTAAAGGTGGTTATGCTTGCCCCTGTTGTAATAAAGATACGAAACGCACGTCACGCAAGCACAAAGGTGGTTATATGCGACATCGTCGTTGGCTGCCACTTGATCATAAGTGGAGAAAAGATGCATCTTCTTTTGATAATAAGCATGAGAAAGGTCATGCACCGCAACCACTTACAGGGGATGATGTGCTGGGGCATTTTTCTAGATTTACACAAGCGAAATTCGGAAAGAGTGAATCAAAGAAAAGAAAAAGGGAGGGTGAGAATTGTTTGTATGGTTGGAACAAAAACAGCATTTCCTTTGATTTGCCTTATTGGAGCAAATTAAAAATCCGTCACAATTTGGATGTTATGCACATTGAAAAGAATGTCTCCAATAATATTTTAGGAACCTTGATGAATATTAAAAATAAGACTAAGGATACTCTAAAGGCTCGAATGGATTTAATGAAAATGCGAGTGAGGAGCGAGTTGCATCCAATTGTCGAAGGAGATAAACTTCGTGTGCCAGTTGCATGCTACTCTTTGAGCGCAACAGCGAAGGCTGCCATATGTGACATGTTTGCTACATTGAAATCTCTAGATGGATATTTATCAAATATTTCTCGTTGTGTCAAAGATAATGGGAAAAGAATTTCATGTATGAAGAGCCATGACCATCACGTGTTTATTGAACAATTGCTTCCCCTTGCAATACGGGGCTTCTTGCCAAAGCATGTGTATGAGCCTTTAGTTGAGTTAAGTTTCTTCTTTAGAGACTTGTGCTCTAGAAACTTAACTATTAGGCAACTTGAAAAGCTAGAGAAAAAAATTCCTTACACATTGTGCAAGCTAGAGATGGTTTTTCCTCCTGCTTTTTTTGATGTCATGGTGCATTTGGTCATTCACTTAGTTGCCGAAGCAAAGATTGCCGGACCTGTTAGATATCGGTGGATGTATCCAGGTGAGAGGTAGGCTTCTTTGCTTGTGTTGAGAATTTTTTTTAAAGGTTATGCATATCAATTTATTATTCCAAGTACGACGATTTGAATTCAATAATTTTAATAGGTATATTCGAACTTTGAAAGCCTATATCCGTAATAGAGCACATCCAGAAGGTTGTATTGCCGAGGGTTATCTAGCGGATGAGTGCTTAACATTTTGCTCTAGATACATGAAAGACATTGACACCAAGTTTAATCGTTCAAGAAGGAATGTCGAAAATGAAGTCATCAATGAGGATGCCTTACAATCTAACCTTGAAATGTTTAGACCACTTGGACGTTGTATTGGAAATGGTGTGTCAATGCATCTTGATTTCAAGGAGTGTAGTGAAATCCATTCATACATTCTTCAAAATTGTGATGAACTAATCGAATTCACTAAGTAAGTGTTTCAATATTACAACTTTACCACTTTTTAAATTTATGAATTTGTGAAACATTATTAAGTATTCTTATTCTCTAAAAACCAATAGGGAGCACAAGTTAGAGCTACAAAGAGAATGCCCAACAAATGTTGACAAGAGGCACAAAGCACAATTTCCGAAATGGATACTTTCGCATGTAAGTTTCAATTTAAGGTCACTATGCTTTTAATAGAAATTTCAAATACTATTTTCGGTAATATAGTAAATAAATTCGTTTCATAGGTGCGAAAGTTGCACGGTGATGGACAAGTTGATGAGGATTTGTATAACTTAGTTTGCGGTCCCTCGAGAGTTACGTTGTGAGGCGTTACAATGGATACATTGTCAATGGTTATAGCTTTCACACTCGTGACCGTTCAGAATGTAGGAAAACTCAGAATTGTGGAGTGATGGTTCGAGGTGATGACACAACTGACAAGGAATACTATGGTGTATTAGGTGACATATATGAGTTGCAATATCCAGGAAGAAATTGTGTTTTTATCTTCAAGTGCAATTGGTTTGATGTAGGACACATGGGTAGAGGTTATAAGGTAGATGAAAATGGACTAACTAGTGTAAATAAGATGAGAACTTTGAAAAATGATGAAGTATTTGTTCTTAAATCACAAGTGGAACAGGTATTTTATATCCAAGATCCGAAAGACGTGGATTGGGACTTTGTGGTAAAGGCGCAACCGAGAGATTTTTATGATATGCCAAGTGATGAGGTTTACAAAGATGAAATTGATGTAGAGGATGCATATCAACAAGTTGAGGTTGAAGTGGATTCTGAGGAAGATGTCTCCTCCTCATTTGATAACTTTTCGGTGGAGTCATTAGCTACTAATGCTTTTGTGGTGGAGCGGGAAGCTAAGGTTGTTCAAATGGTAAAAAATTGGATTGAGGAAATTGATCAAAAAGAGGATGACTTCATTAATGATGGGGAAATCGAAGTGTATGAGGAGTCATCCAAGGAAGAAGAGGAATTTCATTCTTACACTTGAAGTGCGATGATATCTTATTTTATGTTTTTATTTGAATTGTTCAATGTTTATTAACATTTTTTCAGTAGACCTTATTTTGTAAGACTCTGTCGTTGAAACTTGTAGTTGTATTTGCTGCTTCTTAATTATGATATTTGATTGGTATATATTTGGTGATATTTGATGTTTATTATATATGTTGTTGCTCTATTTACTTCTTTGATTTTAATTATCCTGGTTTGTCTAAATTTGCTTTTTAATAAATTAGTTATTGTAATTTTTTAAGTCATTTTTTTTTTAAAAAGACTACATAAGACGTGTTAAAGGGAAATGCTTACGGTTTTATTTTATCAAATACGGTGTGTAAATTATTTTAGTTTCTTATTCGTAAACCAAAGATGGTTGGAAGAGGCGTTGGAAAAATTGTGGGTAATCGGATTATTGCTCCTGGAAGACTACAAAGTTTGAGTCAAGCAACTTGGAATAACAAGTTTGTTACACAACAGGGTGAGTTCAAATGAGATATGAAGTTAATAACATATATTTTCAAATGACATGTCTTTATTAACCAATTTTGTTTGGTGTGTTATTATAGGAACCAAGAAAAAATCCAATGAGGAAGGACAAGCACAAGCACAAGGACGTCAGTTGACCAAAGATGTTGTTGATGCAGTTGTTAATAGTAAGGACACATCTGGTAGTTTGTTTGTTTGACATCTTTTTTTTATAAAATAAAAGTTTTAATCTACTTGTTTTTTATATTATAGATTTGAATAGACAACGTGCATTATGTACAATTGAACAAGGAAATCAGTCTCCTACATTAAATGATCAAAACAACGATGTGCATGACACAAATGGTTCACTCCAACACGAAGATCTTGAAATGAATGATTGTGAATCCGGAGGTGTAGTCACAGGAAGAACTGAATGTATGTATGATATCCTATATATAACTTTTTATTTTTCTGTTCTAAAGTGTGGTTCATAAGTTACTTTTTACTATATTTTTAGATGCACTTGGTAAGAGAAAGTGGATGAGTAACCTAGCTGGTAGGATTGCTAAAGCAATCGAAGTGAATGAAGCTGGTAACCCTACACCCCGACAAGTGCGAAACAATGACAACACTAAAGAGGGTAATCAGGAAAACAATGAAAGCTTAAATGAAGGTAACCGGTTGTTCCATTCTTCCTTTTTGCAAAATTAGTTAATATGCATATTTCTAAGACTCTTGTCTCCCTCCGTTGCTTTATTTTGAAGCAACAAGCCACACTAGAGGAATAGGTAATCCAGGGAAGTACAAGAGCTATGTGGTTGATATGAAAATTAAATGGAAAGGATCAAAACTAACAGTTTACATACCTAAAGAAATTGATCGAGCAATTGGGGAAAATGCACGACATTTGGTTAATGAGTGTGTCGCATAGTGAGGACAAGAGCTCTAATGAATGTAAACAATTGGAAAGAAGCTTTTTCTGTTGCGGGTGATAGTATGTGGAAGGAGATCCAGGTAATAGTAGGATAAGTTGTAAGTTTAATATGGTCTCATGTGCATAAAATTATTACGACGACATTAAATATTCATCATTTTCCATAATTATGTTGGCTAGGATAAGTTTCAAATTGCTGAGTCAAGTCAATACTTGAAGATGTATGCCTTTGTTGTCGATACCATGCAACGCCTATATAGGTTATGGAAGTGTCGACTACATTACTACTACAAAAGTCCAAAATGTGGGAAAACGGACCAAGAACGTGAGAAAAATCCCCCTCCTGATCTTCCTTTGGAGCAATGGAAATATTGCATAAAACGGTTTGCATCAAAAGATTTTAAGGTAGTTGAATATACATATTACTTATACTCCTAGTCATTTTTTTTGGTGGAAATGTAAGTATCTTAAGTATGGACTATTGACAGCAGCCTAGCTGCTAACTTGTCAACAAAACCTGCACTATCACACTTCTTATCTTGCAGCGTGCACTATCACACTATCACACTTCTTCAAAACTACACAGCCTGCACTATCACACTTCTTGTAGGAGTTTCCTGCACCCTACACTATCCAAAAACTGCAATGCAGTAAACAAACTGCTGCATCAACTAACCACCAGCAGCACATCCAAAATCTGCATAAACTAGCCACATCCAAAATCTGCTGCTGCACTGTTCCCTGACCAGTTTTGCACCACAACAAACAGGCACTCATGATGCTCTGCTTATCATATTGTTGAATTCACAACCATCCACAAACCTGTTCATAACATTGCTTACTGTAGCTGCATCTGAAAAAAAGGTGCTCAATAGTTTCTCTTAGTCATTTGATTGATTCTTTGTTGGCTAATTTTTTTTAGTTTTGTTATGCAGATTGTAAGTCAAAGGAACTCTAAAAACAGGAAGTCTGACAAAAGAGTTATCCATACCACTGGAAATTTGGCTTTTGCTGAAGTTGAGGATGAATTGGTATGCTAAGTACTTAGTCATTTGCATGAGTTAAGAATAAAATTTATGTTATACAAAATCATAGTACGCGGCTAATATTTTTTGACATGCTAGACCAAGGAAAACAACAATGTGAAGCCATCTGCAGATGTGATATGGCTAATTGAGCACACACGTAAAAATGAGAAAGGTGACTTAGAATGGGCAGATGCAACACAATCCAAAACAATTCATGTATGTTTTTAAAGTCATAATTTTACTAAAATATGTGTGAATATTTCAGTTTTAGCCACCTCTAATATCTTTTTTATCACTTCTTTGTTGAAATTTTTTGTCTAGGATAAACTAAAACATGTAGTTGTTGAGGTTGATGATACAATGACTCAAGATGAAATTTTGGTTCAAGTGTTAGAACCAAGATCTGGATATATTCGGGGAAAAGGTACTGCTGTAAGAGGTTATCTTAAAGGAAAACAACAACTTGAGCAAAGAAAACTTGTGGAAGAACAACAAGGAAAAATACAAGAGCAAGAAGAAAGGATAAAGGAGCTGTAAGAAAGCCAAAAGAGACAACAACAAGAATTTGAGGAACATAGAAAGCAGCAAGCAGCTGAGATGGAAGCTCTCAAACAAGACTTACTTCGCCAGATTGCAAACAGAGGTGTCTAGTGACTACTTTGCCTTTTTGGTGGCCTTTGTGCAAGGTAATACTATTTACACTAAGCAATCTAAATATGTGTACATATTATATTGTGATGAACCTCCTGCATATGAGACTCGTTATAGTTATGAGATTAATGCCTATGTTACTTCCCTTCTTCTCATGTGAGTTTCTAGTGTTATTATACTGCTTGTGGTTTTGTCGATGGTGAACGAATAATATTTAGGATTATGGATTACACATGAATGATAGTGGATAATCTATATTTCAGGTTATGGAGATGTAATTTGGAGTTGATAGTGTACTACACATGAATGATTGTGGTTTTCCTTGTGGTTGAAAATTATTGTGATAAGGCTTGGTGATGGGATTTGCATGAATATAGAACAGAATGATTGTGGATTAAAAATTTTCAGGTTTTGGAGATGTCATTTGCAGTTGTAAACAGGTTTTGAAACCATTTACATGGTGGCTTAGTTCAAAATACAAAGGAGACTTTGCCGAAATTTATGCTCCACTTATTGATAGTATCTTCATAATTTTTAAATATTATCTTATGCATTCTCTTACTTATGAATTAACTCTTACCATTCTAATACATGCAGGGTTAACAAGATTGTGATCGCATTTTGTTATGAAGACGTTGAAGGTTAATTGCTAATTGTATGCGTAGCGCTTTTGGGTAGTAACATTGCTATAACTTTTGCTATTAATAGGAAAGTGAGAACATTCTAACATCAATTGACATAATGTATGTTTTGGACTCTTTATGTAAAGATGATCACATATTTTTGGTTTGTAATATACATATTCTAAATATATATATATATATATATATGTTTTATTTGAAATTCTACTTTTAGAAGTGGTTGGATTATGTGCAACCAAAAGGTATATTTCCGTAGTATATATGGTTAAAAGATCGATGATTCTTTGCAAAGAATGTTGTGACTTTGGATAAGTTTTTGCTACAAAAAATTGTTGTTGCAAAAAATGTATGCTATGATATTTGATACGTTTAGTAACGACAAAAGTTGTTGCAAAAGACAAGTACCATTAGAAATGACAACATTTTGCAACACCAAAAGCCGTTGCAAAAAGAAAACTAGCAAGAAAAGGTTAACTTTTGCAACGGAAACTGTCGTTGCTAAACAAGATGTAGTGCAACAACTATTGTTGTTGCGTAAGACCGTATATATGTCGTTGCAATAAATAGTACATTAAATTGGGATACAGGTGTTTTTGGCAACGACATTTTAATAACAACGACAAAAGTCGTTGCAAAAACAGTGTTTTTTGGTAACGAAAAAAGTCGTTGCCAATGCTTTCGCTACAGCTATACTCGCAATGACCTTGCAACGACAAAAGTCGTTGCTAAAGCTATTTACAGCAACGACTTTTGATCTTTTGCAACGACTTTGATCGTTGCAATAAATGGATTTTCTTGTAGTGGGATCACTAGACCATTCGAAATTGTGCACATGGACTTGTGTGGGCCCATGCGTGTACAAGGTCGACATGGTCATAATTCTATTTTTTTGTTAGTTGATGATTACTCTCGTTATACTTGGACAATATTTCTAAAATTTTAAAATGAAACTTTTGAAGAATTCGAAATCTTGATAAAAACAGGTCCAAAACAAGATTAACCATCAACTGGTCTCTATCCGGTCTGATCATGGTTCTGAATTTGACAATACCAACTTCATTACCTACTGTAATGATCATGGTGTATCTCACAATTTCTCATCTCCCATAACTCCACAACAAAATGGAGTTGTTGAAAGGAAAATCCGCACTTTAGAAGAATGGCAAGAACAATGCTTCTATAGAGTGGTCTACCTCAAAACTTCTGGAATGAAGCTGTGAATACTGCTTGCTACATTTTAAATAGGGTAATGCTGAGACCTTTACTAAGGAAAACACCTTATGAGCTTCTTAGGGGAGTTAAACCAAACATTGCACACTTACGCGTTTTTGGGTGCAAATGCTTTGTACATAACAATGGTAAATCAAGTTTGGACAAATTTGATCCAAGAAGTGATGAGGTTGTTTTCATTAGATACTCTTCACACAGCAAGGTATACAAAGTTTTCAATGAAAGAACCTTGTGTATTGAAGAAAGTGTCCATGTTCTATTTGATGAAACTAATATATAGCAAGCATGTGTAGGTTGATGATGATGATGAATTCAAAATTGCCATGCTAAACTTCACAAGAGCTAGAGAAGTAGAAGGTGCTGAACCAAACTCACCACACAACTCTCCTAGAGAGGAAGAGTCTGTTCAAGCACAAAATCAAGAAGCTCATGAGGTAAGAGATGGAAATAGTGACTCAGAGGCTCACCTGCATGAATACAATGCAGCTGAGACCGCTATGGAACCAGGTTCACCTGTACAAAGCAATAATGAAACAGGGGGAACCAGTACAGGAACCAGTTCAACCTTAGAAGGCACCTATGTAAATCTTGATATGAACAAATTTTTCAAGTACCAGTCTGCTCATCCCTCTGATCTTGAGATTAGTGATATTAACAAAGGGTGCAAACAAGGAATTCTACTCTACCAAACTTTTCTATTCTTTTCTTTCAAATGTTGAACTAACTGATTATAAGCCTGCTTTAATGGATCCAGATTGGGTTGTAGCCATGTAAGATGAACTCAATCAGTTTGAGAGAAATCAAGCCTGGCATCTTAAACCTAGGAAGGAAAACATGTATGTTATTGGAACTAAATGGGTGTTCAGGAACAAACTGGATGATGCAGGTATTATAGTCAGAAACAAGGCTAGGCTAGTGGTCCAAGGGTTCAATCAACAGGAAGGAATTGAATATGATAAAACCTTTGCTCCACTAGCTAGGGTTAAGGCAATCAGGATTTTTGCTCATATGAACTTTAAACTCTTGCAAACGGATGTTAAGACATCCTTTCTTAATCGTTACTTGAAAGAAGATGTATATGTGGAACAGCCCCCTAGATTCTAGTATAGTGACTTGCCAAACCATGTTTTTAAACTTGAGAAAGCTCTTTATGGTCTCATACAAGCTCCTAGATCTTGGTATGATAGACTTTCCAGTTTTCTTTTAGAAAATGGATATAAGAGAGGTTCAATTGACAAGACACTACTCTTAAAGGAAAAGGGAACTGATCTGCTAGTGGTCCAGATATATGTAGATGATATTTTGTTTGGAGCTACTAATCCTGATTTGTGTAATGAGTTTGCAGATTTGATGAAAAGTGAATTTGAGATGAGTATGATGGGAGAACTTGGGTTCTTTGTAGGACTTCAAATCAATCAAACCAAGGATGGAATTATGATTCATCAATAGAAGTAACTCAAGGAGTTGCTGAAAAGATGTGGCTTGCAAGACATCAAATCCTATGAAACACCTATTCCAACTTCTACTAAATTGAGCCTTGATGAGAAGGGAAAGGGGGTTGAGGGTAAGTTATATAGAGGTATGATTGGCTCATTGCTTTAATTAACAGCCAGTAGGCTAGATATAGTGTTTTCAGTAGGATTGTGTGCAAGATTTCAAAGCAACCCTAAAGAGTCTTAACAGAAGGTTGTTAACAGAATTTTAAGATATCTCAATGGTATCGATGATCTGTGCTTGTGGTATCCAAAAGGTAGCAGTATGAATCTTATAGGATACACAATTGCTGACTTTGTTGGTTTTATTGTGGACAGGAAGAGCACTTTTGGAATGGCTCACTTCTTAGGTTCCTGCCTTATCTCATGGGGATCTAAGAAACAAAATTTTGTGGCCTTATTCACAGCAGAGTTTGAGTACATTGCAGCTGCTTTATGCTGTGCTCAGCTCTTGTGGATAAAGTCACAACAAAAGGATTTTGGGATCTGTTTCAGAAGTGTTCCCATTCTGTGTGATAACACAAGTACAATCAATATTTTGAAAAATCCTGTACAATATTCTAAAACCAAGCATATTGAGATTAGACATCATTTTCTAAGGGACAATGTCGAAAAGGGTAATGTAGAATTATAGTTTTGCAGGTCAGAAGATCAACTAGCTGACATTTTTACAAAACCTTTGAGCAGAGAAATGTTCATCAAGCTTCGTACCTTGTTGGGTATGATTAAAATTAGACAATGAGCTCTTAGGTCTTGACTTGTCCCTTTGGCTAGTCAAATGATGTCAATATGTATATATTGTTTTGTTTTGTTTTTTTTATTTTTTATTTTTTGTTTTTTTTTTTGTTTTTTTTTTTTTGCTTTTTAAGTCTCACAAAGTTCTTATGCAATGTTGAGCTGGTTAATTTACCACTCAAGTACCTTAGCATTATCTTGTAAAGTGTAAGCTGACACAGACCGATTGCAAACCATTAGGGAACCAGATACCTGAGGTGGTTACTTTTGTTAGTCAGTTTATTTTTAAAATTTCAAATTTTTGGAAATAAATGTAATGACGGTTATATTTATGGCAACTGCCTTTTTGGTTGAACGGACAAATATCTTTCAAATATTTTGAAGATAACCGTTTAGATTCAAATCTTTTATAAATACATGCTCTTGATCTTACTTTCCTTCTTCATTTCATCTCCTTAATCTCATTTTTTTCTTATATATTCTCTCGATCATATCTCTCTCACACAAAAACCTAAATCATCTAAATTCTTCTTCTCTCGCTCACTCAGATTGTTCAAAGCAGAGGAAAAATTCAGTCTCATCATGTCGAAGAGAAGAAGAACACAATTGGTTGAGAAAGAAGTCAGTGAATCTACTGAAATTGAAACAAAGAAATCAAAGAAGTTGGTTGATAAAGTAATTGAGTGTGTGATAGAAGATGTGATGGAGGAGGAAATTGATGAAGAGGAAGAAGTGCCATTGATTCGAAAGAACGCCAAGCCTGAAAATTCAAAAGCTCTCACAATAAAATCTGCCACACCAAAATCCACCACAAAAGAACCACAAAAGTGGTTACTCCAAAATTAACCGCCAAAACCATCAAATCTTCTACACCAACATCCACAAAATTAACTACTGCCAAAAAGCCACCCACACCAAAATCCAAAGAATCCACACCTATACCAATAGAGACCACTAAATCCAAATAACCTGAAATTGTTGAAGAAACTGAACAAGAAAAGGAATATGAGTCCGAAACAAAGTCGGATGAAAAATAATTTGAGGAAGAAGAAGTTGAATTAGAAGAAAAGGAAATTAAACCAATGGAGGATGTTGTCGCATTCATGTGAGAAGGGTCGAAGGAAAAGAAAGTGAGTACCAAGAAACCATCCTAAAAAACGGCTAAGAAAGTTAAGAAGAAGGCCACTAAACCACCAACTACAAAATCCAAAACACCCACGCCTAAAACCACTTCCAAACCATTGGAGAAATCAAAGAACAAGGAAGTTACTGAAGATGAAGAAGAAGTTGAAATAGCTATTGAGAAAGAGAGCACAAATAAAATAGCAAGCAAAGGTGCTCGTGTGAAAACGGTTGCAAGAAAGGGTGCTGAGACGTCCAAGGGGAAGGCTATCATGCGAGAAGCACAACCAAACAAGCCCACAACAGGGCAAAAGAGAAAGCAATCTACTATTGTGATCTCTTCAAGCACTAAATTCAAGAAACGTAAGTCTACTACCCCTCAACCTCTATATAAGTGAAAGATAGACAAATTCTAGGAGGATTTTTTGTTGCAAAAAGTTGGGTTGCACAAAAATTCTTGGTTAAGGTTAAAGAGGCTTTAGATTTTCAGAAATGGCCAGTGTTGTTTGCCAAAGATCTAGGTGTTTTCATGCCACTAGTTGAAGAATTTTACTCACACCTGCATACTAAAGATGATGGATCTTATTTCTCCTTCATTAAAGACACTCCCATAAATTTGTCTGAAAAGAAACTGGTTGAGATTCTCAAAGTTCCAACTAAGGGATTTCATGTATACTCCATAGAAAATTGGCCTTTTGTTAAGGGAGTCACAGCATAACAGATCCAGACCAGACTCTTCACTGGTCCACCTGACAGCAAGCATGGGTACACCATTGGTCAATTAAAGGAGCCAATCATGAGGATTTTTCATACCATAGCCTCAAAGATTGTGTGTCCTAGAACACAAGGTCGTATGAGTTTAGGGTTGATGGATAATCTTCTCATTTACTGCCGCATTGAACACATTCTTTTCAACCTCTCTGCTATGATGTTGGGTCATATGATTTGCTGTGTGGAGAAAGCTAACCATGCTCTGCGTTATGGAGGCTAGCTGAACTTAGTCTTTGTGCATTGGAAGATACCTACAGTGGGAGATTATGGCACCATATCCCATCCCACCAATAAGACAATAGCTCAAAAGAGCATCACATATGATGGTGTTGTGTTTAAGATGAAGGATGAGGGGAAGAGTGATGCTGGTCTTGCTGGGACCAGCACAGAATCAGTTCAGGCAACTTATGCCTTGGTAAAGCATCTAAGTGACCAGAATCAACTCATACAGGATATGGTCAACAGTGTCACTATATTATGAGCTGCAGTTCAAGATTCCTAAAGAAGAATTGAGTTCGTCTTGATAAAGCTGGTATAATTGGTGTTGAGGATTCTGAAGACAAGGAAGAGGCATCAGAAGTTGTCGGTGATGCTAATGATGAGGATGCGAACTGGTCTCTGAGAAGAATGAGGAAGAGGATGATAAGGAACATGATGCAACTACTTCAGAGGAAGAGGAAGATGATGACACTGAAGATGACATGGAGCTGATTGATTTCCTTTATTTCCTCTTTTCTTCTCTTATTGCTGCCAACCCCTCTGTTTATTTAATTCTTATTTTGGTTTCCCGTTTCCCATTTTCAAAGACATTGATATTACATAATTTGTTTTAATGCTGGTTTGTAATAACTATTCAGGACAAGTAGGTTTGGTGCTTTGACAGGAACAATTGGTAGAATCAACATCTTTAAAATGCTGTTAGAGCTACCTATATTACCTTAACTTAAAATAATTAGTAGTTTAACTACTAATTGTGTTTAATTGTTTGTGTAAAAGATTTTATGCACTAACTGATTTGATGATGCCAAAAGGGGGAAGCAAGTGAAGTTCTGGTCTCTTTTACCTATCTCAGGGGGAAGCAGGTCAAATAACTGTTACTAATCTGTATGTGTTGCAGCAACTAGAAGCAACATTAAAAGTCTTACTAGTGATGACAGACCTACATTGTCTTGAAGTAAGTGTATTCAAATCATTTCACTTCTTATCAACCCAACGGCTTGTTTGCTTGGAAACAAGTTTGATGAACTTACTGATGTTCTTATTGCGAATACATGTTTAAGTCTTAAAGCTCTGAGTCTAATTAGTATTTTCCCTTGGTACTTAGAAACTCTTTCTTAAAATGATGTCAGTTAGCTGTGAACTGGTTTGCTTGTAAATAATGATTAATCTGCTGGAACAGTATGAGACAAGTCCATTTAATTCTAAAGAATTCAAAATTTTTGGAATGTTCCAAATATTAAATGATATTATTTACAGGGGGAACCTGATGGTTTTTCATCATCAAAAAGGGCAATTTGTTGAGTTCCTAGCTTATGTTTTGAATGATGACAAACTACATTGAACAATTACATTATATGCAAGTTCTTTTTGCATGTGCAGGTACTAGAGAAACAAGTTAAATTGATGACAAGATGAAGCTCATAAAGCCAAGTCTTGAAGTTTGCATGAACAACAAGCTCATAAGGTCTAACTCTTAAGTCTTGATGCAATGTAAGTGGTATTAAGGTTTATAGATGCACTATAAAGGTTGAGATTATAGAGATGACCTAATTATGGATGACAAGGAACTTAAGATACTTGTGATACATAACTATAAGTAAATTTGGCTGACTGGAACAATCTGGGAATAGCTTAGAACCAGTCCTCTCGAGTTCACTTTATGCATCCGTATTTTAGGAAAATTTCTTTCGGTGCAAAATTGTTTTCAAATATTATACGGATGCTTGGGTTGTTATGTAAGGTAGATATTCTTAATTATGGCAAGTATGCTACATAATATTGTACTGATTTTATTTGATTTCAATTAAAATCAGTGAGATTATTTTCCCGGAATTATTTACCATAATTCTAAGGAAAATATTCACTTACAATATTACATAACATACTAGCCAAAGGCTTATTTAAGGATATCTGCCAGCATACAACCAAGACACTGCACGAACAAAATTGAATAACACGAATTGCGAAAGTTCTCTATAAGTCTTAACCTAGCATAATCCTCATCACCATATTAAGGTCTTAATATTCTCTGTTTTGTAAGCGTTTAGGATAATTGTTATTGAGAGACAAAGTGTTGTAATTTGAGGATTCTGTGAGTTCAGTTTGCTGGGGAAGTTGATATGGGATCATCATCATTAGAACCTCCATAGTTGAAGGTTGAGTCAAACTTCCATAGGTGGAAGTTGGGGAATCATATTGTGCATAGGTGCGTAATTGATTGAGTGTAATTCTTTTGTTATTCTGAGTTTATCATAAAAGAGTGAGTGAGTGGAGGACATAGAGTTATTAGAAGTCGAACCTTGTTAAATCTTGGTGTTGTTTATTTTATTGCATTATTGTTTCCGCTGCTTAAGAACTGGTTCTAAACCGTTCTTATAAGTAATCGAAATATTTACAACAACCTTACAACACTCAATTCACCCCCCCCCCTCTTGAGTGTCACTTTCACTTTCAACGATGTAAAAAATACATATGTACCCGGAGAACTTTAAGAGAAATGAGAAGCTGAAATCTTCCTCAGAATTGAAAACAAGGCACACATTTACATCCTAAGTAGTGAGTGAGAGACATTCAAGAACAGTCCCAAAACAGGGACTATTCAAGACGTACTCCTAATGAGTAAACCTTGAACGGGTATATAGGCCAATAGTGCATATCCATTTCAATTGCACATACACCTAAAAAATTATATTTGAAAAAAAAAAATCATTATTTAACAAGCATTAAAATAGTTTTATTTTAAATTGGATGCGTCACTATTTTAAACATACATACATAAGTAAAATTTTCATCCAATATATCATAGATACTCATAATTTTAGCAACTACATTACAATAGTTGATTCAAGCCTAAATTGAATAAGCCCTTTCAAATATGTTAATTACTATAGCATACAATACATACATACATACATAATACATACACATACGTACATTCATAATCATACATACGGTTGAAAAACAATTAAAAAAAAAACCATAAATTAAAAAATTATAAAGAAACCCTTACCACTAGATCTCACGGCGGAAGATGGGTGGCGCAATGAAGTGCCGGTGGTGGTTTTGTGATGGTGGAAGTTTCCTTTTTTTGCAACAAAACCAAAAAAAAAAAAAATTAACCATAAATTTATATAACAAAAAAAAAAATTAAAAACCTTACTTAAGGAGTGGCGTCAGTGAGGAGTGGCGATGGACGTGAGGAGTGGCGGTGGTCGTGAGGAGTGAGGGGATGAGAAAGAGAAAGAGAAAGAGAGAAAGTGAAAGGAAAAGAAAACGAGAAAAAGAGTGAGGACCGGCGCCGGTGGTGGTCTCCGATGGCCGTCGCCAGTGGTGGTCAAGAGGAGGGAGAAAGAGAAAGAGAATGAGGGTTTCAGTTGAGGCAAAAGAAACGGAAAAAAAATGGTCGGGTGAAGAAGAAATGAAAGAAAAGGGGTGATATAGGGGCGAGTTGAGGCGCGAAAACCGAAAAAAATACCGGCCGCTTAAACGGTCAGTAATGGTCAGAATTTACCGACTAGTCTCCAAGCGGTCAGCAAATACCGACCGCTAGCGGTCGGTCTTTTTTCCGGACTACAACCGACCGTGTTAGCGGTCGGTAATTGTTTTAGCGACTGTTGTCAGTCGGTAGCGGCCGGTAATTTTCGACTACACCTATAGCAGTCGGTTAAATCGGTTGGTCGACGATGAATTTGTTGTTGTGATAATTCTGTAGCAGCTTAACTAACCTCTTCTGATGAAATGTGTTCCCCCATCACTGATGATACCTCTAGGGACTCCGAACCTAGGAAAAATAACCTGCTTAAACAGCCTCAAAACGGTGTTAGAATCACAATGAGGGGTAGCAATTGCTTCCACTCACTTAGAAATATAATCCACATCAACTAATACGTAACGATTACCATTAGAATAAGGGAAAGGATCCATCTAATCAATACCCAAAACATCGAAAATTTCAACTTCTAAGATACTTGTTTGAGGCATTTCATGCCTTTTGGAGATATTACTAGTTCGTTGGCACGAATCCCAAGAAATGACAAAATATCTAGCATCCTTATGTATTGTGAGCCAGTAAAAATCTGATTGCAATACCTTGAACATCGTCTTAGTGGGCCCAGCATGTCCTCCATAAGGTGATGAGTGGCAATGATGAAGAATTCCGTAGACTTTCCAATCTGGTACACACCTGCGCCACAAGCCATCTGCACACTCACGAAACAAGTTAGGGATGTCCCACAAATAACGCCTAACATCATGATCAATCCTTTTTCGTTGCTGATAAGTAAGATCGAAGGTAAGACTCCTCCAACTACATAATTAGCATAATTAGCAAACCATGGGGTATTAAAAATCACAGCTAAGAGATGATCATCAAGAAAAGAATCATTAATGGGGGATGAGATCTCCCCATTTTCATACTGAATCCTAGACAGATGGTCTGCTACCACATTTTCTGCACCTTTCTTGTCACGTATTTCTAGGTCAAACTATTAAAGGAGTAAAATCCACTAATAAGCCTCGGTTTTTCTTCTTTCTTTCCATGTAAGTACTTTAGAGCTGCATGGTCAGTATAAATAATAATTTTCGAACCTATAAGATAAGAACGAAATTTATCCAAAGCACATACTATAGCAAGCAATTCCTTTTCAATTATTGCATAATTAATCTGAGCTTGATCTAAAGTCTTACTAACATAGTAAATAGCATGCAAAATCTTATCTTTCCTTTGACCTAACACTGCACCTACAACATAGTCACTAGCATCACACATAATTTCAAAAAGCAATTCCCAATCAGGTGATTGAATAATAGGTGTTGAGATTAATGGTTGTTTGATCACATTAAAAGATGCATGGCATTCATCAATGAATTTAAATTCAGTGTCTTATCACTACACAAATGAGTATTTGCAACCCCTCAAAAAACGTTGCAAAAAGGCAAAAATCAGTTGCTAAAAGCTATTGCAACGGTTCTTTAACCGTTGCATTCTCTGTCGTAGCAAAAAGTATATTGCAACGGTTATTTGGACTTCTTGCAACGGTTATTGATGAACCATTGCTAAAAGTTATGCACCTCATATGAATTTTTGTTTTTTTGCAACGGTTTCATCCTAACTGTTGCAAGAGGTCTTTTACAACTGTTATTTATACCTTTTGCAACGGTTCTTGCTTAAACGTTGCTAAAAAGTCTTGTACAACTTTTTTCTTCAAACCATTGTAAAAAGTCTATTGCAACGATTTTCATAGGCATCTAAGGTAGTTTATTGCAACAATTTTGAAAACCTTTTACAATAGTTATATCTAACCGTTGCAACAGCGTTATAACATATAAAAAAATAATAAATTATGTAATTATATTAATGAGTAAAATAGAAAATTCATAATGATCAATGATATTGATAAATCACATAATTCAATCGATATACACATAATGATCTATAAAGGCAAGTTTTCAAACTTGCATTACAACCAAAAAGGTAATGCCATCGATGAACATATAAAATGAGCAATAATCCGGCGACAAGTATTTAACCTTGCGTTACAACCAAAAACATCGATCATAATACCACCTAGCAAAATATGTATGTATACATAATATATATAGGTCAAATTTCTATACAAAACAATTTGGCAGCATGACAAAATTTTCCTCAAATCAAACCAATGTCCAAGATTATGATGGACGCTCCATACCATTTTCCTTCTTCGGTCGATCATTTTATGTCTCAATCAAATTAGCTTCGTCATGCACCTATAAAAAAGGCAAAACAATCCGATTTCACAAATTGATATAGGCAGTTGACAGATTTTAGAACACCTGATTTGAATTTCATAGAAATTTCAGATTTCACTTTCAGTTTCATACAAATTTCAGATTTCAGATTAGTCTTGCCAAGATTTCAGATATCGCTTTTACTTTCTTCCAAGATTTCAGATTTTAGCTTTTAAATTTCACTCTCTCATCAGTTCACAAATTGAAGTACAGCTTACAAGAGACATAACTAGGCAGTTGTTTACAGATTTCACAAATTAAAACTAGGTAGTTTACAGATTTCAGAACATCTGATTTGAATTTCATACAAATTTCATATTTCACTTTCAGTTAGACTTCAAAAATCAGATTTCACAAATTGATTGAGGCAGTTGGCAGATTTCAGAAAACCTGATTTGAATTTCATGCAAATTTCAGATTTCAGATTTCACTTTCAGTTTCATACAAATTTCAGATTTTAGATTAGTCTTACGAAGATTTCAGATTTCAGCTTTTAAATTTCCCTCTCTCATTAGTTCACAAATCGAAGTACAGCTCACTAGAGGCATAACTAGGCAGTTTACAGATTTCACAAATCGAAATACGCAGTTTACAAATTTCAGAACACCTGATTTGAATTTCATACAAATTTCAGATTTCCCTTTCTGTTAGACATCAAAAATTAGATTTCACAAATCAAACTAGGCAGTTTACAGTTTTCAGAACACCTAATTTCAATTTCATACAGATTTTAGTGGCTTCCGAGATTTCTTATTTCTGATTTCAGATTTTATATTTTAGATGTCATGGTATTCATACTAATATCATTAAGCATAAGAATAATGAGGAATAAGCACAAATTCAATAGATTTCAATTTCCAAATTACCTTCGTTCTCTCATCATCCTAATAGTGAAGGAGCACAATAAATTGGTTTTCAGGTATTATTAGTGGAAGATTTTCCAATCTTTCCTCATGAGTCGCATATGGATAGTAGTGATCTACCTTGCACTGACATTTTCAACATTTCCATTGCTCGTTCAAAGTGTCTATTGCCCAAGCTTTTCCATGTGATGTCAATCCACTCAGTTTTCTACTTTGATTTTACTGCAACCAAGGATCTCAATCCACTATATGATGTCAATACTTATAAAGTGGATAAAGAGAAGTATTATAGAAGTTTAATGCCTCTCAGCATTAAGTATGCTGAGGTACATTTATACTGTCCTACATTGCAAAATCAAGTGTTTATCACACCCAAACTCATTCTTAAATCCACTGATTTTAATTCAGATTATATGCAGTACCAGTAGTAATATGGACAAGATTTACTCCAAGCCAACACAAGCATGACATCTTATTTGACGCATTCAAGGACTATTACACGGTGCAGTAAACTTACGGACATGATTCAGATGCACTGTTATGCTGATTTGTTTAGTACTACTTCTGTTTTAGTGGTGAAATTGATAATTATATAAAGCCAAATGATTCAAATTGAAAACTCAACTTTAATCATAAAACTCAAAGCACATAAAACAACCCAAAAAAATCAAATGAAAACATTGAGGAAATAATTACATAAATAAAATAAAAATATAAAATAAAAAATGGGTTTTAATAATCTATTAAGGTAGTAGTCTTCTCCTACCCAAGTTGTTTTCCTCCCGTTCCATCAAATATGTTTATACCAAACTCCCTCTTATATCAACAGCAACAACTTCGGTCTTTTACTCTATGCATCTTGGGACAAACTCTACGCTCAGGTTTGTATTGGGTCTTTTGCCCTTTCTACCTCTTTCTGCTCCATCATCACCAAACCCTTCTTTTTCCCGATGTTTAGGTTAGGTGGGGAAATTTACTTGTAAATATTATAAACAATTAAAGAAAGAAGTTATCTCTATCTATTCAGTGGCACCCTCTTTATGATACTTTGGTCCTTACACATTTCACTAGGTACGGAGTATTACTTTACTCACTTGCCTTATTTTCTTATTTATTTCAAAACAAAACCATGTTATACCTGCCTTCATACCTTAATGATTACTGACTGAATGTTATATTATGAAGTCAATTTGGTTTCTTGTTCCTATTAGTCATTGTACCCCCATGATCATGCTTAGGCTTAGCAGACAACACCATTATGTTCTCTTTTACTCATTAAAATAGGTTGATTATCTTAAAGCATATCAATCTATTCTCACAAATACATTGCCTATTGATATTCCCATAATATTATTTTTCTAATAGTGGATATAATGGTTGTGGGGAGCTTATGATGGGATAGAGAGAGGTGTCATTTTACTGGGACTAATATATCGAACATAGGTACCACAACAGAGAACAAATACCTGTTCAGCACACCAAAACTAATAAAGCGAACAACAAAAATAGCACAAAAATAATAACACCGAAAAAAGATAGAAAACAAAAAAAATACCTTCCAAAGGTTTGAGCTAGGGTTTCACAAATCACGCTTTTTTCTTTCAATCAATACTGAAAAACTTACTAAAAAACAAAGAAATTGAAAACAGAGAAACAAAGAAATACAATCAATACCTTGAAAAATGACGAATGATTGAGGGTTAGCCTTATTTACCTTCTCCAATCGAAATCTTACAAAAAAAAAATGCAAAATTGAATTTGCAAAAAATTCAGACGAACTGCAAAAAATACAAAAACTTCAATACAACACCAAAACGAATTGCGTGTTGAATATTTACCAAGATTTACCCTAGACAAGATTCAAATTGGAAGAACCAAAAACCAAAAAATATTTACCTTGAATTGAATTTCGCTTTCAATCAAAAATTCAATTTGCAATGAAAATAAATTGAATTTCGCTACCTCCAATTACACCGAACTTTGGTAATGGTGAAGGATTTTCGAAAAATTAAAGTGAAATTTCATAGTTAGTAGTAGGGAGATTGAAAGATATTTTGAGAGTGGAATGAGAGTTTTATTCAGATTTTGGGTTGAGAGATTGAAGTTTGGCGCGGGCTGCTTGTAATTGCTTAGAGTTTTATAACTTAAATTGCAATAGTTAACATTTAATTAGCCACGGTTTAGTGCCAAACCGTTGCAACAGATTTTAAACATGTTTATTTACATAGCTTTTGCAACCCCTAAACTAGTCTATTGCAACAACTTTTATAGTAACCGTTGCAAAAGTAAAAACAACACAAACCGTTGCTAAAAGGGTTGCAAAAGGTAAAACCGTTGCTAAAAGAGTTGCAAAAAGATAAACCGTTGCTAAAGAGGGTTGCAATTTCTCTTTTATGTAGTAGTTTTTAATTGCAATTCAGTCAAGGGTTTAGCAATTTTTGAAAATCTCTAATAAATCGTCGGTAAAACCCTACATGACCTAGAAAACTTCTGACACCTTTTACACTTACCGGTGGAGATAATTGTTCAATAACTTGGATTTTAGCTCCATCAACTTCAATACCTCTTTCAGATACTAGATGTCCTAAAACAACTCCTTCTGTCACCATAAAATGACATTTCTCCCAATTAAGGACCAAATTCACCTGTTCACATCTTTTAAGCACTTTAGTCAAATTAGCCAAAGAAGAATCAAAATCAGTACCATAGAAACTATAATCATCGATGAAGACTTCCATAATAGACTCTACGTACTCAGAAAAGATAGCCATCATACATCGTTGAAAAGTAGCAGGAGCATTACAAAGACCAAAGGGCATTTTACAGTAAGAAAAAGTACCAGAAGGACATGTAAAAGTTGTTTCCGATTGATCATCAGGATGAACAGGTATTTTAAAGAAACCTTAGTAACCATCTAGATAACAGAAATATTTGAACTTTGCTAACCTTTCTAACATTTGATCGATAAAAGGGAGAGGGAAATAATCCTTTTTAGTGGCAACATTTAATTTCCGATAATCAATGCATATTTGCCAACCTGTAACAACTCTAGTACGGAAAAGTTTATTCTTACCATTACGCACAACAATTGTTCCTCCCTTCTTAGGGACTACTTGCACCGGATTTACCCATTGAGAATCTGGTATAGCTTAGATGATACCTGCATCAAGAAGTTTAAGAACTTCTTTCTTCACAACCTCTTGCATATTAGGATTAAGTCTCCTTTGTCCCTGTATACGTACAAGGCTTAAGTCCATCCTCTAGATGAATTTTATGCATGCGAAAAACAAGACTTATCCCAGTCAAATCATCAAGTGTATAACCAATAGCCTTTTTATGAGATTTAAGAACTGTTAATAACTTTTCAAGTTGACTATCAGTAAGCTTAGAACTAACTATGATTGGATACAATTCATCATCGTCTAAGAAAGCATATTTCAAATTATAGGGAAGGGGTTTCATTTCGAGTTGTGTTACCTCCTTGACAGAGCATGATTGTTGAGGCAAAGAATGATACCTTTGGCTTTCTTCTGGAGTTATCTTCTCACTATTCAATTCATGAGCTATGGCATCGATTTTAGAATCTCCTTCACCTGCATCAGCATCCAAGCTTAAAAGGACCTCTAGAGGATCCTATTTAAGGGATCAAGGCATGTCATCCAAAACAATCTCATTAACAACATCAATCTTAGAGCATGACTGCTCTATCATGGGATTTTTCATTGCATTATTAAGATTAAATGTTACTTTATCATCTCCTATAGAAAGGGTTAAACTTCTATTTTTGACATCAATGACAACACCTGTAGTATCTAAGAATGGTCTACCTAGTATGATAGGGATATGAGCCGCCTCGTCAATATCCAAGACAACAAAATTGACAAGAATAAAGAATTCTCGTACTCTAATAGGCACTTCTTCTAAAACACCTCTGCAAAGTAACATTACTAACCTTTAACTCTCCCGTGTCAAGCTTCCTGCATATTGATAAAGGCATAACACTGACACTAGCTCCTAAATCACATAAAGCCTTATCAATAAATAAAGGACCTATATTGCATGGAATTTAAAAACTGCTCGAATCCTTCAACTTAGGTGGAGATTTATATTGAAGGATCGCACTGCACTCCTCGGTGAGTGCAACTGTCTCTATTACATTCAACTCACGTTTCTTGCTCAAAATATCTTTCAAAAATTTACTGTAAGTAGGAACTTGAGTAATCAAGTCAGTAAAAGGTATAGTAACATGCAAATTCTTAACTATTTCAAGGAATTTTCGAAAGTGATTATCATTCTTACTCCTGGTTACCATGTTCGGAAAGGGAAACTGCACCTTTGAGGGAGGAATTTTATCGGCATGTAAATCAGCTGCTGGAGATTACCTATTTGATGCTTCTTTCTCCTTTTCTATAGCTGCTTCTTTAAGATCTTCAATTACAACCGAACTAGTCCTCTTCGTTCTATCTGTAGCATTGTTAGTATCATTAGTATGCATTCTCGGACCTTTATATTAAGTACCGCTCCTTTTTGTAATAGAATTGCAATGATCACAAGGTGGATTTGATGGAACATTTGATGGAGTAGGTTGAGGAGGAAGTTGCCCTTGTTGCCTTTGAGCTGATGATTGAGCAATTTGTGTTACTTAAGTTTCTAATAGTCGGTTGTGGGCCTGCATAGCTTCCATGGCTTTCTGCATCTACATCATCATATTCTTCAGGTTCGAAAACTCATTGCTAGTTGGCTGTGGAGGTGCTGGGAGTGGTGCCGGAGGTGGTGGCCTACTAAAACCCGGTGGTTGAGGTGGAGCAAATCGCTGAAGCTGGTGTTGTTGTGGTGCAAAATGTTGCTACTGCGGATTTTGAACATTGCTAGTATTATTGTAGGAGAAGTATGGATGATCCTTCCAACTTGGATTATACGTGTTGGAAAATGAATTATTGTTGTAAGCATGAAATGCACATACTTGCTCCATAGAACTATGACATGTTTGAGTAGTATGACCAAAAGATCCGCATAAATCGTAGAAGACATCATTACATTCCGAAAGTGCAGCCATTAAATTTACTGTCATTGGATTGGAAGGTGTTGTGTTGATCTTATCTAGCTTCTCATGAATTGCATGGGTTTGTGAAACCAAACTCTCATATTTGTCATCTATCACATGTTTCCCTCCTCTTTTAGCATGTCCTCTAGGATTACCGAATTGAGAATTATGAATTGCAATGTCCTCAATCAAATCACATGCAGCATTGACTTCTTGGTTCATGAATCGACCACTAGCAGTAGAATCACCTAATGTTCTACTCTCATTACCCAAGCCATTATAGAAATATTGAACTAAAAACCACTTATGAAGACCGTGATGAGGGCACATTCTCAACAACTCCTTAAATCTCTCCCATGCATCGTAAAGTGTTTCATCAGTTTCTTGGTTAACATTCGTGATTTGAATCCTAAGGGTTGCAGTTCTCTCTAAAGGATAGAACTTCCTTTGAAAAGCAAGAGCCATTTCATCCCAACTATTGATATTATCCATATTCATACCATTTAACCAAGAACGAGCCTTATCCTTCAATGAGAATGGAAACATCATACGTCGTATATAATCTTGAGTCACACCAGCTTGCTTAATTTTATTGCAATACTGGATAAAGTTATTCAAATGCAAATTCGGATCTTCCTTCAATGTTCCTGCAAATTGATTCCTTTCTACCATATTCACCAAAGCTAGCTTCAATTTGAAATTTAGAGCCTCTGTATCAGGAACTCAATTACTACCTCCCACAGTTGCAGAACTCGGCTGAGAATAGTCTCTTAAGGACCTTGCTGGTGGTGGCGGCAATGGCACACCATTCCTTGGTATGTTACTCTCGTTGAAATGTGACTCTTCCATCTCTTCCTTATCGGAATTATCAGAAATTTTCAAGTCAGCAAAAGGTTGTGTCAGATCAGTCAATATCCGTTCGGAAAGAATGATTCTCCGCATTGTCCACTTCCTTCTACGACTCCGCTTATACAATGATCTTTCTTGTTCAGGGTCAATCCAAACCAGCATACAACCTAATACCTGCACAACAATCGAAACTCGAAGTAGAAATGAGAGTTAGCTCAAAGAACGTGAAAGTCCCTTCAGGTGAAGAAATAAAACGAAATTAAAAACAAAAAGAAACAATTTAAACCTTACTAATAGAACTAAAAATTGCCTCCCCGGCAATCGGCGCCAAAATTTGAAAAAGACTATCGCACACCTCTCAAAAATACTGAACAACTCTAAGTAATATAGCTAGGGAAGTAGGGATCGAATCCTCAGGGAAGTGATTAAACTCTTATAGTTTTTAAAAGTCTAAACTGCGTAAGGGGCCTGTGTGGAAAGTTCTAATAAATCTACTAAAACTAAGAAAACAATAACTAATACTGAGGAAAATAACGGGAAAATGACAAATTAAACTCTTATAATAGAAACCTAGGACGTTCGGTTCACTATGAACAATCAACAACTTATAAAAAAAGCTCATTAATCAATTTATTAATGTTCATTTAACTAGGGCTTACTAATTCTCTCGAGCTTAGACTCCCTCAAAACTCCTTTACCGCCTCTCGCTCACATAAATTCATTTCGCCTACTATTCAGTGGTCTTATTGTGGCAATATTACCTCTCGGCCTTGATTTTGACAATTACCTAACTCACAACTAAATGTAGCCACAATTTAATTGCAATCGATAGAAATCGATAATAGGTGTTCAACTAATAATTAAGAACTAATTAATGAACATTAAATAAATTTACAACATGATCATAGGTCCCCTAGCCCTAGAGAAAAGGACTACTCACTAATGATTATAGAAACTAAAACAAAAACATATTTAATAAACAAATCCATGGTCATATATTAATTAAAACAAGAATTAAAACTAAATTAATTACTAAGAAATTAAACTAATAACCTAAATTAACAAAACTAATTAAATTAAACTAAAAACTAACCAAACTAAGAAGAATCATAAACTAAAGAGAATTTAAATGTAAAAGGAAAGAGCTCACCATAGGAAGAATTGCATTGCATTAATTGAAATCGAATCGTCAAGAACAAATTAATGACTTCTAAAATTTTAAAGAGAGAAATTGTTTAGGATTTCAAAGTGATAAAAAAACTAGTTAGTGTTGTACCCCATATATATCCCTTATTTATAGTATTTAGGTTTTAATTAGAAAAAAGCCACGATCAGAAACCGCGAACGAAAACTAATCGGAACACTCGCGAGGCTTACTACGCTTACAATAGTCAAATCCCCCTTATTCCCTGCACCCGCAGGTATTTCATCCAACAATTTCTGCAGCTTCTGATTTATAATGCGCCTGCATAGAGCATGGAGCTGAGGGTTAAAGGGTTGCGCCCGCATCTATTAAAGAAATCAACTTTTTGACGATCTTCATGAATTCTTCACTGAATTCCTTCAAATCTCGTTCATAGCTTCTCGTAACTTTCCACGCATCTCGAGACAAGTACATTTTGATTTCTTTTAGCTTCTAATGACTTCATAACTCCCTATTACGCTCCTGCAACATATAAAACAAATCGAAAACAGCGTACAATAACCGAGGAGGCATAGAATAACCGTAAAAAGCTCTTAAAATCAACTAAAAACGCTAAAACCGCTCTAAAACATAACTTAACACCAAAGGACGGTATTTAATCAAAATAAAGCCACTAACTCAACTCTTTAACACAGAAATCAACCGAAAATGAGGAAAAAGCACAACATAAAACATGCATATCATAATGTTTTTGCTTTCACACAACGTAAGTTTAGTGAGGAAATTTCGCGGGGATTCACGAGCATAATTATCTAATTTATCCAAGATATTTTAATAATTAAAAACCAATCTTGATTGAAGTTGGGAGCTAATTTCTTCTAAATTCAAACACAAACCGAATTCAATTTATTGAGCAAATAAAGAGAATGTTTTCATTAGCATATATATTTATGTAAAGGGCTACCCTAATCACCTAATATAGATCAAGTGGCGCTAGAAGGAGGGTAGAAAAACAAAAGCCATGATTCAAGGCAATCAAGAAACTTAGAATCAAAGACGTGATGCACAAATAAATGCATTAATTAAACAAACTGATGTTTTACAATCCATGCTCAGCAAGTTCTATATCAAATTTGCTAATGACGAAACTTATAAGCCAATAAAGGATGATTATCGTGGTTTGAAGATAGAAGTAAATGAATTTGATGGAAAAGGTGATGCTGAGACATATTTTGAACGGGAGCATGCAGTGGAGAGATTTTTTGAATACAAAGACACTAAAGAGAACAAGAAATTTAAAATTGTGGTTCTTAAACTTTCAAAATATGCTACAATTTGGTATGATGGTGTCAAAAATCAAAGGAAAAGAGAAGTAATGATCTACATTAGGTGAATAGAAAATTTCTTTACCTAAAAATACATGCTAATGAAAATACTTTCTCGATTTGCTCAACAATTATTTTCTGTTTTTTTGTTTGAATTTAGAAGAGTTTAGCTCTCAACTTCACTCAAAGATTGGTGTTTAATAATAAAAGATTAGCTCTTTAATTAATTAAACTAAAGTGCTAGTGATCACACATGAAATTCCCTCACTAAACCACACGTTTTTGTGAAGAAAGAACAAGAAGCTTTTAAACTTGAAACTCAATTGAAAACTTGACTCAAAACTGAATTGTTACAATGTAATTGAGGCCATTTATAGTCATAAACATCAACTAATTCCTAACAAACTTCTAAAAGCCTCTAGCAGACTCTAAAAAAACTCAAAAATCCCCTAACAAACAAAAAACACATGGACTGCTTTGATCATATTCAATTCCGGATAAGCTCAAATAACAATCCTTTTCTATGTGATTTTCCTAATGTTTATCCTAACAAATTATCCAACAAATCTAACCAGCAAACTAACAACCTAGATAAACATCAAAGTTCACTCAAGAAACATGGAACAAAATAGAAGCCCAAGAGTGATATGAATATTAATAGAAAAATCACCACTTACTCAAGGATAGTCTAGATTCGAATTCTAGAAAGTCAACACCAAGAACTCGAAGCTAGTTTCGAATACTTTTATTAACTAATTGAAGTTGTAAGCACCCTCAATCCATAAAATTACCATCATACGTGAATATAAAGCCTAAGCACCAATACACACACAAAAATCACGAATAATATTGTTTTTGAACGAAGAAAACTAAAACGCACACTATGTGTATTAAACTCCAAAAGATGAGTTGCTAAAGTAATTGAGGCCATTAATAGTGACAACCATCAACTAACTCCTAAAACCCTTAACAAACTCTAAAAAAAACTCAAAATATTATCCTATAAAACAAAAACACACGCCTAAACAACCTTATCCACAAATGGATAAACACACACATACTTATATAAATTTGGACGTTTATCTTAACAAAAATACTAACAAATTTAAGATTATATTCTAAAAAATCAACTAACAATCTAACTAAAAAAATAATCATTAAAATTTCCCTAAAAACACATAATTATCAACAAACCCAAGATTCCAAGAAAATCGTCAAAAACTCTCCGCTTCTTGTGCTTCATTTTTGCGCCATTTAACAACAAGCTCTTCAATCTTGAAGAAACCTTGAAAGAATAAATATTTTAATCAAGAATCTTCTAGAATGAATTTCCCTTGACTTTTAGGTAGAAAATGATGAACCAGACTCAACAAGACCCAAAAGCAATAAAACCATCAACTAAATCCTAGCAAATTTAGTGGGAAAAAACCCATAGGCAAAAACCAACTTATTCTCCTATTTCCACCAATATTTCCATATTGACGCGCGTGGCAGAAGGTCATGTGACCATGCACACATAAATATTGACCTTATATGCCCCTAATAACCTTGTGTCACCAAAATCCACTAGCTCACCCAAGGTATTATCCTTCTTAGCTGCTTCCATCAAACCATCAAAGTTATCAACGTGCTTATCTTGAGTCATATCATCCTCGTCTAACTAAAAATATTTTCTCCTCAAACCTTGATGTTGATCATCAGGAGCTGATCAGGAAGCAGATTCAAGCAATGATGAAAACGAGTTGATTCTAATTCGTTGAATTCAGGGGATTAGACTTTTTGGGCGACATGGCGTTGGATTGGCTCATGGACACTGTTGCATATCACACATTCCTAGATAAATCAGGCAACATGCCCATGGAAAGATGGTGGATAAGGGGAATAAGTTTGTTTTTGCCTATGGGTGTTTACCCACTGTAGTTGTTAGGGTTTTTCTCATTTTAGGCATAGTTGTTTTTATTTCTTTTTGAGTCTTAATCATCATTTTCTACCTAAAGGTCAAGGGAAATTCATCCATGGAGGTTTCTTGTTTAAAAGATAAAATATTTCTTGAAGATTGAAGATATTTCGTTAAAATTGCGCAAAAACGAGAAGGAATCTTGGGCGAGTTTTTGAAGAATTTTTGGGGATATTGGGTGTCTTTAAAATTCCACGATTTTTAGGCATTTTTTTATTATCTTGTTTTTTAGATTATTAGTTTATTTTTTAGGATAAATCTAAGTTAGATAGGATTTTATGCAAGTTGCAAGAAGATAAGGTCAAGTTTTACAAGTTGATCATGCAACTTATGCAAGTGTATGGGTGGCCGGTTTTTCATAGCGTAAAGTGGACAAGTTGCCACGTGATTATAGTCTTTTTATAGTTTTTTTTTGGATTAATTAGGGTCTTTAGAGGTTCTTTAGGATTTATTTTATGGTTGTGCAATGAATAGCCTTAATTCTATTGTAACAAATCTTATACAAAATTTCAATAAAAATTCAAGTTGCAAATTCATTATTATTTTTGTGTGTGTTTCATACAAAAATTCCAAGGGAGATATTCGAGTATATTGTGAGTCCAGAGCAACAAAATATGCACATATAGTTTTGGAATTTTTGATTGAGTGTTCTTACAAAGACTAAAACAACCTTAGCAATAGTTTGTTGAGTGTTCCAATCTAGGCCTAATTAAGTTTGTGAATTGTGCAGGTTGTGAGTGATCCAATTTTCTCAATTTACGTTAAATCAATCTATCTGAAGTTTAAGCACTTGGCTTGAACATAAGATATAGATCAAGTGGTATAAGAGCCAATGGCTGATCAAGGAAATCAAAGACAATTGAATTATGAAGAGCTAATTGCACATATTGCAGAGCAAACGAAAAAATTGCAGGAATTGTTTTTAGGTTTAACCACAGAAGTGATTTGCCTGAAAGCAAAGCCTTCCACTATTGATGATGATAGTGGATTAAAGTTTGAGGAGCCTGAATTTGATGGCAAAGGAGATGTGAACATGGCGTTGGAGAGATATTTTGATTACAAAAGCACATGTGATGACAAGAAGCATAAGATTGCAATTGCTAAACTATCTAAAAATGCTTCTATGTGGTTCAATGTTGTCAAGAAAAGCAGGCAATGTGATGGAAAAAGTAAAATTGAGTCATGGGGGAAACTTAAGAAGCTTTTGAGGAGATGTTTTGCTCCCGCCAACTATCAACAAGAATTGTATGTCAAATTAGCAACACAGAAGCAAGGAATTAAGGCAATGGAAGAATACATTTATGCATTCGAAAATTTGATCATACAATGTGAAGTTGAAGAGAGGAAGGAGCAGAAGATTGCATGTCTTATTGGAGGCCTTAACATGGATGTGCTTGACAAAATACAACAGCAACATAATCTATTCTTTGGTGAAGTAAGCAAGACTTCTGTAAACTTAGATAAAAAAAAAGGAAGAGGGGAGCAAATAAACTGTCCACGAAACCATAACAAGGTTTTAAGGCTACTAATTGAACATCTTCAATTGAATCCAACGCTAAGCATAAAAAATATGTAGCGTCTAGTGGAGAAGAGGGGAAAAAAAGTTGAAGCACCTAAGGATGATGTACCTAAAGTCACTTGTTGTAAGTGTGAAGGATATGGTCATTATAAGAAGGATATCCCTACCACTAGGACATTGACAATACGTGATTTGAGGGAGATTGGTTAATACACTCATGAAATTCATGAAGAAGAAGGAGAGGAATGCAAGACAAAAAGTGGCCAGAAGGAAAATGAGGAAGCTTATGAAAATAATTTGATGCTCAGGAGAATGTTGCACTCGAAATCTGTTGGAGAGGACCAAAGAGAGAATATTTTTCACACTCGTTGCAAGGTGAAGGAAATTCCGTTTGTAGTTTGATTGTTGATGGAGGTAGTTGTGCCAATGTGGTATCCTCAAAACTAGTTGATAAACAACAATTGAAGACTTCTAGAAATCCAAAACCTTATAAGCTGAATTCTCTAGATGATGAAAATGAAGTGAGTATTCGAAAACAAGCTTTAATGAATTTCTCAATTCCGAAGTTTAATGATGAGGTGCTTTATGATGTTGTTTCCATGAATTCATATGATGTGTTACCGCAGAGACCTTGGTAATATGATCGAAAAACTATTCATGACGGTGAGTCTAATGTTTACATGGCTTTCAAAGAAGGCAAAACGAAAGTATTGCTTCCACTTTCCTCTAGTGATTTAAACAAGAAGAATCGGGTAAAACTAAAAGATGATAAGGTCTCGTTTGTGTCACGAAAACAAATGGAGAAAGTATTTAATGCTCAAAAATTTGTTTACCTTTTAGTTGCAAAGGAAGTGAAAAACGTGGAAGACATTTATCATCCACAGTTGCGCAAATTGTGGTAGAAGTTTGAAGATGTATTTCTATAGGATTTGCCACAGGGTTTACCACCAATTTGCGGTATTGAACACCAGATTCATTTGATTCCTGGTCCTCCTATTCCAAATAAACCACCCTAAAGATGCAATCCAGAGGAAACCAGTGAATTGCATGGACAAATTGATGAATTCATGGCTAGAGGATATGTGCGTGAAAGTATGAGTCCTTGTGCAGTTCCAACCTTACTTGTACCTAACAAAGATGGAACATGGAGAATGTGCATTGATAGCAGGGCACTGAATCACATAACTATCAAGTATATGTTCCCTATTCCCAGATTAGATGATTTGCTGGATGAATTGAGTAGTTCTCAACTTTTTTCTAAGATTGATCTTCCAAGTAAAATATCTTCAGATTCATATGAGGGAAGGAGATGAATGGAACACTACTTTCAAAACTAAGCATGGCTTATATGAATGATTGGATATGCCTTGTGGTTTAACTAATGCCCCTAGTACGTTTATGAGAATTATGAATGAGGTCTTACGTCCATTCATTGGGAAATTAATTTTTGTGTATTCGTGTACAGCATGGATGAGAGGGATCATATGGACCACCTGCGCCAGTTGTTTGATGTTCTGAGGAAACAAAAGCTATATGGGAAACTAGAGAAGTGTGATTTCATGTTGAAGGAGATAACTTTCCTAACTTACATTGTTTCGTTTGAGGGCATTAAAGTGGATCCTAAGAAGGTTGAAGCTATTGCATCGTGGCCTGTTCCTACAACAGTTACTCAAGTAAGATCTTTTCATGGTTTGGCTTCTTTTTATAGGAGATTCATTTGAAATATCTGTACCATTGTGAGTCTAATAACTAGATATATGAAACAAGGGAAGTTTGTGTGGATAAAGCAAGCTCAGCATGCCTTTGAGTTAGTAAAGGAAAAGATGTGTAATGCTCCTATTTGAGGCCTTCCTGATTTAACTAAACCATTTGAATTTGAATTGATGAAAGTGTTACATGGATTGGTGTAGTTCGTACTTAGGGAGGAAGACCAATTTCGTATTTTAATGTGAAATTAAATAGTGGGAAACTGAATTACTCTACTTATGATAAGGAGTTTTATGCTATGGTGAGAGCTTTGAGCCATTGGAGTCATTATCTTCATCCATAGGCTTTTCTATTACATTCTCATCATGATTCTCTAACATATATCAATAACCAGCAGAAACTCAATGCTAAACATGCCAAGTGGGTGGAGTTTATTCAATCTTTAAATTTTGTTGCAAGGTACAAAGTAGGGAAAGCTAATGTGGTAGCAGATGCTCTTTCAAGGAGACATAATCTGATTGCAATGGTTGATTCCAAGGTATTGGGTTTTGAAATCATCAAGGAGTATTATGAGAAGGATGGTGTCTTTGGTGAGGTTCATAGAAAAGGTGCTCAAAATACAAAGGGACATTATAATTGGTCGATGGATTTCTATTCAAGGGTAATAAACTTTATATTCCCAAGTGTGCTATAAGGGAGTTGCTGGTACGTGAGGGTCATGGAGGAGGTCTTGCAGGACACTTTGGCATTAATAAAACAATTGAGTTGTTACAAGAGAATTTTTATTGGCCAAAGATGGTCGGACTTGTTAAAGGGTAAAGAGCACGTTTCACAAGGGATTATACACACCACTGCTTGTTTAAGAGAGACTTTGGGAAGATGCCAGAATGGATTTCATTGTTCCTTTACCGAGGACACAGAGAGGTAAGGATTCAATCCTAGTTGCGGTTGATAGGTTTTCTAAGATGGCGCATTTCATTGCTTGCCATAAGATTGAAGATGTTATGGGTGTTACTTCTTTATACTTTAAAGTGGTGGTTCGTTTACATAGTGTTCCTAAGATAATTGTTTCTAATCGTGATAATAAGTTCCTTAGTTACTTTTGGAAAAGGTTGTGGAAATTGATAGGGACGAAAGTATTGTTTAGTACTTCTCATCATCCACAGACAGATCGACAAACTAAAGTGACTAACGAAACTATTGGATTATTGCTGAGGAACTTGTGAGCAAAACTGGCAAAGATTGGGATATCAAGCTGAGTCACGAAGAGTTTTCTTATAACAGAACACTTACATATGCTACTCAATACTCACCATTTGAAGTTGTCTAAGGTATAAATCCTTACATTTCAATAGACATGATTGAGATTCCTGAAAATGGGTTTATTCATGAGGATGCATGGAAACATGCTAAAAATATGGTCAAGCTGCATAATCAAGTCAATAATAGAATTTAGAAGGTTAATGAGATGTACAAGAAAAACGCCAACAAGAAACGCAAATCTAAGATAATCAATCCAGGTGATTTGGTTTGGGTTCATCTTAGAAAGGATAGGTTTCCAGGCAAGCGCAAGCAAAAGATCATGCCTACAGATGAAGGACCTTTTCGAGTCTTGGAAAAGTATGGAGATAATGCTTACAAGATTGACGTTGTGGAAGAGTATGGCATGGCAAATACTTTTAACATCGGGGATTTGAGTCCTTACTTGGATGATCATCAAATTCAAGAAATGAGGACAATTTCTTTTGAAGAAAGGGGGGATGATCAGGAAGCAGATTCAAGCAATGATGAAAAAGAGTTTTTTCTAAGTCTTTCTAAAGTTCAGGGGATTAGAACATTTGGACTACATGGCTTTGGATTGGCTCATGGACATTGTTGCATATCACACATTCCTGGATAGAACAAGCTACATGCTGATGGAAAGATAGTGGATAAGGGGAATAAGTTGGTTTTTTGCCTATGGGTTTTTTCCCACTGCAATTGCTAGGGTTTTGTAATTTTAGGCATAGTTGTTTTGATTTATTTTGGAGTATTAATCATCATTTTCTACCTAAAGGTCAAGGGAATTTCATTCTTGAAGGTTTTTTTTATTAAAAGATTCGTTCTTGAAAGGTTTCTTGAAGATTGAACATTAAAATTGCACAAAAACGAAGAAGGGATCTTGGGCGAGTTTTTGATGAATTTTTGGGGTTAGTGGGTATCTTTATAATTCCGTGATTTTTAGGCATTTATTTGATGATTATCTTTCTTGTTAGATTATAAGTTGATTTGTTAGAATAAAATCAAAGTTAGTTAGCATTTTATGCAAGTTGTAAGATTAAAAGGTCAAGTTGTGTAAGTTGATCATGCCACTTGTGCTAGTGGATGGGTGGCCGGTTTTTCATAAGGTCAAGTGCACAATTTGCCACGTGATTCTTGTGTTTTTTATATTTTTTTAGGATTATCTTGGGTTTTTAGAGTTTTGATAGGATTTGGTTGATGGTTGTGCTATAAATAACCTCAATTCTATTGTAACAGATTATATACAAGTTTTCAATAAAAATTCAAGTTGCAAATCAATTTTATTTTTGTGTGTGTGTTTCATAACCAAATTCCAAGGGTGAGATTTGAGTATTTTGTGAGTTCAAAAATACAAAATAATCACTTATAATTTTAGGATTTGTGATTGAGTGTTCTCAAAAAGAGTAAAAGAACCTTTGCAATAGATTGTTGAGTTTTCCAATCTAGACCTAAGTTCATGAATTGTGCAGGTTGTGAGTGTTCCTATTTAATCAATATACATTATATCAATCTATCTTAAGTTTAAGCACTTAGTTTGAACATAAGATATAGATCAAGAACATATGGAGCTAAATCATCAATAGTTAATGTGGCATGAACTCCATACTCCCCTAGTAGCTCTAACTTGTATGCATTGTCACCAAATTTGATAATGATCTTGAAAGGTTCAAGACAACGAGGCACTGAAATAAGTGTTAATCACATCTTCAAAGGTTTTTTTGTTAATGAAAGCAAGGGTGCAACCATGGGTGTTCAGGAAGTAGATTCAAGCATTGATGAGAAAGAGTTGATTCTATGTCGTTCTGAGATTCAAGGGATTCGTCCATTTCGATTACATGGTTTTGGCCTGGCTCAGGTTCATTGTTGTATAACATTTATGCTTGGATATGAAGGCTACACGCCATTGGAAAGAAGGTTGATTAAGGGGAATGATTTGGTTTTGCCTATGGGTTTTTTTCCCACTTTAATTGCTAGGGTTTTTCTCATTTCAGGCATTATTGTTTTAATTACTTGTGAAGTCTTGATCATCATTTTCTACGTGAAGGTCAATGGAAATGATTTATGTAAGGTTTCTTGATTAAAAGATTCATTCTTGCAAGGTTTCTTGAATATTGAAAGCAAATCTTGAAATGGCGCAAAAATGGAGCAACATTCTTGGCGAGATTTTGGAGGAGTTTCAAGATCTTTTGGCTTCTTGATTTTCACGTTATCTTTATATTATTTTGTGATGATTATCATTTTAATTAGTATGTAAGTTAGTTTGTTAAAATAAAGTCATGATTAGTTAATTAGGATTATTTGATGGTTTAGATAAGATCAAGTTAGTTGTAATGATGTGTTGTTCTTATCCGATTGGGGATAAGCGCAAGTGCGCGTGTGTTTTGTTAGGGAGTTGTTTAGAGTTTGTTAGTGATGTTAGAAGTTTCGTATGATTTAGTTGTTGGTTATGACTATAAATAGCTTTAATTATATTGTAACAAATCCAGTTTAACTCATAATATACACTAGTGTAAAAATGGCCATTTGTAACGCCCCATTAGTATCATTTAATAAAATGATACTAATAGGTGTCCATTAGTATCATTTTAAACAAAAAGGATACTAATAGATGTCCATTAGTATCGTTTTTGAGAACAACGATACTAATGGGTTTCTAGTAGTATCGTTTTAAAGAAAAAAAAGATACTAGTGGAAACCCATTAGTATCGTTTTTTTGAAATGATACTAATGGACACTTATTAGTATCATTGTTATTAAAAACGATACTAATGGAAGATTTAACAAAATAAAGTTTCTACTATTAATATCGTTTGTTTATCCAAAACAATACAATACCTAAACATCAAAAAAAGACGCCAAATCCTTTTCACTTAGATTTGTCTCAATCTCTCCTCTCTCACTCTCTCCTCTCTCATCTCTATCTTCTCCAATCTCACTCATCTTCACGCTCATCTCTTAATACTTGCACATTTCTCACTATTCTATTTCTTTGGGTTGTTGGGTTGTAGGATGTGGTTTCTAGGTGGTCGAGATTTTCGAACATAGTGCTCGGTATTTAGAATTAGTCTTTCGAGTCGGATTTTTGGCTTATTGAAGTTTTCTAATTGGGTTTTTGGGTGGTTGGGGTTTTCGAATTGTATTTGTTGTTGGTGGTTTTTGTTATTGCTTGAGCAATGAGGTGGGATAGGAACTATGAGGACTTCGCTGACGTAGACTGGATGCGTGAATTGATTGGTCTCCTGCCGACGTACCCTCCAAGAACCTGCAAAAGAGACAATAATCCTTGTAGGATTATTTCCCCCTCCGATACTTAAGTAAGTATTTGTAGGAGAGTAAGTGAACAATAATCAACAAGTAAACAATTTTAGAGAGAGGTTTTAGAGAGAAATTTTTCTTTTATAGTAGGTGTTTTTCTCTTAATTTTGAATGTACTTTTTATGAGAATTTTGAGAGGTATTTATAGCCTCAAGTACAATTTCTTAACCAATGAGATCGCGACACATGTCCTCATCTCCTTAATTCCTTTCCTTCATATGCCTTATGGGCATATGGCATTAGGCTTTCAAGGCCCAATGGTTTGTTTTGGCTCTTCTTTTAACGACGAATAGGAGTTTGACATGTGGCGAGGTATGATCTTCCCTTTGCTTGATCCCATTCACATGTGGCCCAGTCTTAAGATGACACGTGGCTATGTAGGGCCCACTCATGGCAGACTCATCATTGCCACGTGGCAATCCCACGCTGGCATTTAATACTCATGGCCCACTCATGGCAGACTCATCATTGCCACATCATTTGCCCCTCTGATGGGCTGATGAATCCATAATCCATCACCCATCTTATTGAATCAGATTGGGCTTTGCTGTGCAGGCCCATTTACCCTTTTGTATTTGGGGGGGATTGAAAGGTTTCAAATTTCCCCCCTTTTTACCCTCTCACCTCTCCTTTAAATAGAGGTGAGAAGTAAAAATAATTTTCACAGCAACCTTGTGAATTTTTAGAGAGAGAAAGTAGTGAGAGAAAGTAATAGAAAGTTGAGAGCAATTTCCAAAGGCGATTTCCGGTGAAATTTAGGCGATTTCCGGTGAACTTTAGGCGATTTCAGGCGAGTTTTCATGCGATTTCAGGCGAAGCTCATACAGTGAATTGTGTTTTCAAATCTTTATTTTAGCAACTTCATTACTCAGGTAATTATTACCTGACCCGGGTTCATTGTATTTTTCTTTACTTATTCTATCATGTCTTCTAGTTCGTCTTCTCCTCATCATGCAAGCAATCCGTTTTTAATTGTTCCTTGTAATAAACAAGTAGAGGTGGGTCAGGGTTCATCACGTTGCTCTCAATATTCTAATGCCCCAAATATTCTTTCTTCATTGGGGTCACCGAATCTTCCATTCCTTCCTGTGCAGGAAGACATGGCAAGAAATAAACAAACTGCCACTCGGATATTTACCAGCAAGAACCCAACAAACTCCATTGAAGAGATGGAGAGATCTACCGATAAAGCTGAATCAGGACACTCGGCTACTGATTCTGAGATGGAGGTCACTCCACCTCCCCGCAAACCCACCACCTATCCCACACCAGAGACTGCTTTGGTGAGATGGGAGGCCATTAAGGATATAAACACTGTCCTGTATGGTAATTCATTTATTAACCACAAGAGTTTTCAGCTTATTCTCCCTAAGAAGGGGGATTCCCTTCTTAGTGCCCCAGAGGGATGCTTCGACATCTATATGTCCATGATTGACATGGGCTTTTCAATTGCCTTTCTTCCTTACTTTTTAAATCTTCTCACTGAGCTCGTTATGATTTAGGTTTATGCCAATTGACTCCGAATTCATGGCATCACATTGTAACTTATGCTGCCACTTGTAAATTAAATAACCTTAGACCCTCTTCTGCAGCCTTTGTACATATGCATAAACTAACTAAGGCCGCCGGATGTAAACAAGGCTGGTTTACACTGGCTAATGATGATGATTATATTACCGCCATTGAGAAGTCTAATAAGGCTACCTCTTAGCGAGGTGATTTTGTTTTTATTAAGTATGAAGATTCTGATTTTGTGGCTAGGATGAATAAATGGAACTTGAGTCCCAAATTCAAGGGCAAAGTGACCAACCCACCCAAACTAAATGCCAATGACCTAGCCATATTAAATCTTTTTAGGAAGACAACTGCTAAATGGAAAGGGATGACTTATGAGATTCCTTCCAAATGGATACCTTTCAAATTCCTTTTCACTGACCACAAGTTTCTTGAAACTTGTGGGTTAGTGTATGGTGGTAATGCTGGCAGGTTACCTTTTTTATTGTTGTTATTTCTTATTATTTCTGCATTGCCTTCATCATTAAATTTGCTTAAGTATAAATAATTCGGCCTTCTTTTTTGCTAAAAAAGCTTTAAACGAACTGCACGACGAGAAGAAAGGCAAGATGGACCAAGCCGAATTTCTTCACCGTTTGGCACAATCAAAGGAGAAGACGCCTCTTCAGAAGAGGCAAACAACTGAGGTATAGACAACGGACTTGCAAAAAGTCCTACGACCCTCATTTCATAGGCTTGGCCCACCCCCCCTTTTTTTTTTTCTTAGCATACTTTTTTGTAGACAATGTAATTTATATTTACTATACTTTGTATGAGTCGATTTGTAATCAATTAATTAATTAAGAAGTAATCATATTGATGCCAGATGTGTTAAACTTGAATAAATTTATTGATTTGAAATGGTATGTAACACATCCAGTGTTCTTTCTAGACGCCGGGTGTGCCAAATTTTATTGCACTTTGATTAAACTCGGCTTTTTTTTATTTATTTATTATTATTATTTTCTTATTTGACAATAAGTACTAAAGACATCCGGTGTCATTGTTTTGATATAAGTATGAATTGTTTTAAGGCATGAATTAAATTTATTGTTCATGAAATTATAAGTTAGGGTTTGAAAAATTTATAAAGTTATGATTTTTATGATTTTTATGTTCTAAACTTCGATAGTATGGTCATAATTATTGTTGGGTAAATTTATGATGTTGTTTTTAAGTTTAGATTGATTTTTAAGGGTTTTAGACTTGTTTTATAAAGCTGTCAAAAAGTTATAATCATGAATTTGAGTTGAATAAATATTATAAACATGTTTAATCATATGAAAAATTGCTCTAAAGCCTAGATTGATTTCATAAACATGTTAGTAGATCNACTTCATAAACATGTTAGTAGATTGTAGAAGTGTTTTGACATGAAATCATGATGTTTTCATAAGTCTTTCATGACTTTAAAGCTTAGAAATAAATCTGAAATTTTAATAAAAACAAGTTAAATTGAGTTTAAAGTGCCCAAATTGCACTAGTATGATCATACATCAATTCTATGATGAAATATATAAATATTAGTATGCTTTATGATGTTTAAGAGTGGTTTTAAGCATGTTTAACATGTTGTCCAGATTTTATAAGTTAATTAAATGGCCTTCTAAACTATGTAAATAGCATAAATTGATCATGTAAGTAAGGTAATACATCATATGATCGATTTGTGTCATTTTCGGAAGTTTTCAAGGAGTTTTGATAAATTTAGATTGCTGTCCAGTTTTCCAAAGTGGCATGAATATATTATTAAGGTTTTATAAAGTACAATTAAGTCCCGAAAACAAAGTAGAATTGCAATAGAGAAGAAAATTAAAGTATGGAATTGAATAGAGACCAAATAAGGAATGTTTTGGACAAAGTTTCCAAATTTAGAAGTTGGTTAAGGTTGTTGTAGAATTTAATCAACAAGATTTTTAATTTAGCTCAGTGTTCCTTGTTAGGAGACTTTTATTTAGTCCACTTCTAGAGTTGTGGCGGAGCACAGCTATTTTACAAGGTACGTAAGTACTAAAGGCAAACATAGGAGTTTAGAATGTATGCTTGAGAAATTCTTGTTTACACTAGTACAAAAAACGCAATTTGCTGCGGTTTTTTGCCGGGTATTTGCTGCGGTTCTTTGGAGAACCGCAGCAAATAACACCTCAGAAAATGGAGGGAAACAAGGTATTTGCTGCGGTTTTCCAAAGTACCGCAGCAAATAACCCTCTTTCCCTCCTTTTTCTAATGGGTTATTTGCTGCGATTAACTGAATAACCGCAGCAAATGTCTCTTTCCCTCCAATTTCAGTTAAGTTTTTTTGCTGCGGTTTATTGAATAACCGCAGCAAATAATACATTTTTTTTTTGGGTAATTTTCTGAAATTATTTTATGCTCCTAATATTTCCTAATATTTTTTAATTTTATTTTTTTTGTAAAAATGTAATCATTTTATTAACAGAAAGAGAATAATTACAACCTATATCTTTCTGCGGCAAAACTGACTCAGTTTTGCTCCAAGAAAACCAAAAAAACCCTCGTCTATATACAAGAACACACAGGCTCAACTACTATATATACACCTAGTGATAACAAGACCAAAAACAGCATCCAAACAACCCAAACATAAACCATCCCAAACATAATCCAAACAACCAAATTAAAACCCTTCCTAACAAAACCAAATATAAACCATCCCAAACAACCCAAAACCTTTAAAACCACTCAGCGGAAGCAAGCAGCAGTGTCACAGCCATAGCAGTGTCACAGCCACAGCAGCGCGCACAGCAAAACAGCAGCAAAACAACAGTTGCAGCAACGCGCACAGCAAAACAGCAGCAACACAACAGTTGCAGCAACGCGCACAGCAAAACAGCAGCAAAACAGCAGCAAAATAGCAGCAAAACAGCAGCAAAATAAATGCAAAACAGTAGCAAAACAGCAGCAAAACAGCCTAGCCCAGGCCTCACAGCGAACCTTTCCTGCAAAAACCAGACAAAACAATGCCAAAAACCTGCAGAACACAGCATGACCATCAGTTCTGCAGAAAAGACTGCAGGAACAGTCCATTACATTATGCGCCAAACTGCAGACAAACAGCCACACTGCAGACAAACTACAAAATTTCAACTGCCTGGCCAGGCCGCACAACCAACCCTTCCTCCACAGCCCACCAATCAGCAGCAAAACCCCAACTCCATACATAACCAGAAAAAAAAAACAACTGGAGAAGAGACTTAGCAACAGTCCACTAACCCAAGCCAAACTGCTTAAGAGACTTAGGAACAGTCCAGTAAACCAATACACAAATTACCAATACACAAATTACGAATACCTAAAAGTTCAATTTTAAACTAAGTCAAGTGAATGTACTACTATATTCCTAGCTTCTTCATAAACAATGTGTGTACAAGAATGTCGCAACCTTGTCGCGAACCTCGCCTATTTGTGCTTTGCTGAAAGGCCCTTCTCGAACCCATGTAGCTTTTGTGAATACCTAGTAAACAATTATTTAAAACCAGTTTAATGATACTTCCTTAATAGCAATCACCCACCTCCACCACAACCGCCACAATCACAACCTCAACCACAACCACAATCACAAACATAACCTCAGCTTAATGTTACTGATATTCCAGTAACATTACCATCCCCAACTCCAGCACAACCATTAACAACACAATTGAAGGTACAACTACAAACTCCGCAACTACTTATGAAGCTCTAATGTGCACAACTTATTAACAATTCATAAAAATAACAGAATACCATGCATATGCTAAAATATAGGTCATTAAAAGTTAACAATATCGGCGATTTAAGGATTCCTTTAAACAAGGAATAGGTTTGGTTGTTGGTTTGGGAGTGGATAAACAATTTCAACATTGTCCTTTCTTTCGAATGCAAATCTTCTCCTACTTAATTTACATGAGTAGGTCAACAATAGCCTGTCATTAATTTTTCTTCGTGTAGAATTGCTTTCGATTGAGAAATCCTCCGCAGTCATCTTAATTTGCAAAGACTAAGCAAGTCTACAACATTTTGTAGCATATAAAGGTTGCTGATGAGATAGTAGACTTCAAGTAGTATATTATAACACATTGATAAAAGCCTCCGTCTAAAGATTCAACTGAAACTTTCAGACAATTCACGAGCACAGGTATACGACGAACAATGCTCTCAAAATTTGTTTTCCATATAACACCAAAACAGATTATAGTGATTCACTTATATGAAAACCAGGTTCTGGGAGCATTGGTCATCGTTCTGCACATAACACATATAAAAGAAATAATGAATCTCTGGTATAGGAAAAGAATACATTAAAGGCCTGAAATATATTCATGGATCCCTTAAATGTTTTTTCCGCAACCACCNATGTTTTTTCCACAACCACAAAATTCCCATTATTTTCTGTGTTCCACAAATGTGCAGCCAGTATTTGGGAGCATTGGTCATCGCATATCTATGCTCGTGAGCCATTTGAAAATTTCAGTTGAATCTTTAGACGGAAGCTTTTATCAATATGTTATAATATACTACTTGAACTCTACTATCTCATTAGCAACCTTAATATGCTACAAAATTGCTGTAGACTTGCTTGGTCTTTGCAAATTAAGGGATTTGTCAATCGAAAGCAATTCTACACGAAGAAAATTAATGACAGCCTATTGTTGACTACTCATGTAAATTAAATAGGAGAAGATTTGCATTCGATACGCAATCCAATTTTGATATTGTTTTATCCAGTCCCACCCCAAGAAAACATAATTTAGGGAACTTCAAAATATAGTTTTCGCTAAAACAAGCCAAACGAACCGAGAAAACCAACAACACAATCCCATAACAGAATTCAAAACGATTAAAATAAACCCAAAGCGACATGTTGCCTTCCGGAAATTATTGCAGTACTTACCTCCTCAAGATCATCTGACTCATTACAGCTTGAGATGATGTCATGCATGTAACGCATTACGTAGTACCCACAATCAGTACCGTTTTGCTGTTGCGCGCACTTTGAAGTACATAGGACATTGAAACAAGAAAAATCAATCAAAAATTTGCATGACAAAGTAAGCAACCACCACAAATGTATAGGATCTCGATGTCCGTACCTCAACTGATATCAACTTCGGAATCATTGTGCTTGTGTGTATCCTCTTCATGACACTATCGAAGGACAAAAAATATGCAAAGGTAAGGAGCCGTTATATCTTACATTTCTAGTATAAAAGATTTTTGGTTGACGTTAGAATTTACCTATTCACCCACGTCATAATCAATAATCTACGTGGCAACTGAGGACGGCAAGAATCAAATTGATACACCTTGTATGTCAAAGGTGATATCAACAAAAGCACCCAATGTGAAATGCGCCAAACAAGAGAAAGCATAACATTTGGAAATCGGAACTAACATTGGGAAAGTTGCCAAATCAATGGGAAAGTGAAACAAGAGAAGAAACAATAAGGGTGGGGGGAGAAACAATGGGAAAGTGAAAAAGACTTACTCCTCAAGTGACGGAGTGATAATGAACTTCCTTTTCGCTCGAATTGCTTCTTTGATGGCGGTTTCAAGGTACGCTTTCACATCACCCTTGCTCTTTAGACATCGTTCCTCATAAATCTCTTGAGGACACAACCACCCCACATTGTTCATGGTATTGGTTCCAGACAAATCTAAGTACACACAACTAATTAAGGTGGAAAAAAAGGAGAAACATTAGTGTACAAGTTGCTGCATCTCGTAAACAATCATTCAAACAAAATCAACAGAATTAATGAGGCAGCTTTTGGAAATAGAACATACATGAATTATGTAAAAATGGAATCTCTTTTAGGTTTGTAAGTAAAAAGCATGGAACTTAAAGTTAAAAAGGTACGGAGAAAGCAGTAACCTCATGAACGCTTGCAACAGTGACAAAGACAACATCTCCCCAACGAGGAAATCATAAACATCAGCTTTCGTTACACATGTCTTAGCATCCTCAAAGTAGTGGAATTGATCCTTGCTCAACCACACCTTTAAAGGATTCTCTTCCGGCTCATCTTTGGTGCATTCATGTAGCCACTGACACGCGGGTGACACATTTTTGTACACCTCATCTTCATCTTCCTTGTTTGAACCTTTCGAGGAAATCTTGTTGTTCGGGCCATCCTTTTGTTCTTTTGCGGAATCTCTGTTGTCGTGTTGTTGTTCTTGTTCTCTTTCAGCTCCCCCCTTTATTCACATTAACTTATATATGACAACGATAATAAAAAGGATTAAACGAATAATTGGAAATTAGTATTAATCAATTTTATTTAAGGTTTACTCACCTCTTCTGCAAACCGCACCCATTTCCTAGGCCACGTCAAGAACTCCCTCGTGCTTCTCCCAAAGTATTCAATCCCCTCTGGCCCGGAAGGGGAAGTATTACATCTTCCCATCCGTCTACAATAGAATCAACTGAGACGTTACAATTGCCTACACCAACAGCTTGGAGATGCGAGACTTGGGCTACAGTTGGTTGGATGTGGCCAAATGCAACCACCAGTAAACCACCATTTCCACCTCGTGGATCCCGGAGAAGCATTGTGCATGGTGTTTCCTCCTGCAAAATAAACAGTTGAAGGCCATATGATCAAAAAAAAAGTTAAAGTACTAAAAAATAAAGGTAAACTATTAAAAATGAAGTTAAGTATGAAAAAAGTTAGCAAAATACCATCTCCACATCTGGATGGAGGCTCACTTGAAGTGCTCGGGTCGAACTCCAAGTTGTTTCAAGAACTCCCGATTGCCTTTAGTGTCTTTAGTCTTGTTCGGAATGTTGAAAAGGGTGGCAAGTATGGCATCGCAAACATTTTTCTCGATGTGCATCACATCGAGACAATGTCTCACTTGTAAATCTCTCCAATATGGAAGCTGCCAAAATATAGACTCCTTTTTCCAGAACCCGGAATAGTTGACATTCGGTTTCCCAAAAATGGTTTGGACCCCCTTAACTTGTGAATACACCTCATAACAAGTTAATGGACGACGAGCAACACGATCCTCAACCATCCCATTGAATGCCTTCTTTTTCTTCCGAAAAGGGTGGTTAGGTGGAAGGAATCTTCGATG